>JAEQBA010004468.1:0-22488 GCA_019434445.1 Phalangium opilio | reverse complement strand
AAAACATTCCTCTACCTATAAATTTATAATTTTGAAGTTTCGCTGCAGTTTCAAATTAAGATATAGTTGAAAGGTTTTTATTGGTTATTTAAATAATAAAACAAAACCGTCTGCTTATAATTAAAGTACCTATTCCTCAGTTTTCAGACTAGGAGAATTGAGACCATTTACAAGTATCAGGAGGCCAGGCTACTTGGTGGACAAAGTGCAGACATAAAGTTGTAGTATCACCAAGAAGTGATATCTAGTTTAGTAGGGAGAAGGTATAAATTCATTCATCCACATTTTTAATCTAGCTTTATCTCCAGTCCAAACGTATAGTAGGTCCGGAGTTAATCCCCGCCGAATCTAAATTACAACCAGCGAGATATCTCATTGGTTCTTTAATACTCACGTCAGGGCGACGCGAATGACGAAAATTACAGTCATATTTTCCGACTGAGGAGAGTGTAGCGAAATAGCCCGGTGGCCTCCTTTTACGCCCCCCCCCCTTGTATTTTGAAAGGGGGACTGGGACTATGGCGCGCGAATACTTAGCACCTTACACCTTCTCCCTAATAAACTAGATATCACTTCTTGGTTAAATATAAAGGTTATCAAGGGACTATTTAAAACATATAGTATCTGTTCTCAAAGGTGATGACCTAATATATTTTCAGGACACACGACAACAAAGTCGCAAGTCGAAAAGAAGTAGGAAAGAGGAAGAGGTGATGGGGGATAAGTTAAAGATTAGTGGTCCAATCAATCGTGCATCGACTATACATAGGAAGTTATTTTTTAGGAATCAAGCGTATAAGAAATCAACTGACCCCCCTTTTCCGCCAGCCCCCCCCCTCCGGTGTTTTCCCGCCAGATTTATAGCCCCCATAGTGTCTCGAGGAAATTTCCGCCATCGCGTAACGTCGTATTAAACCCCGAAAACAATCTATAAGATGAAAGATTGTCCATGGAGCAGTTCAAGGCGTTTCGCGCCAAAACCTTTTCCGAGCTCGAGAAATTATATATATAATATCATAAGCTTACAAGATTTATATTCCATAAGTGTGACACCGTTGCCTAAGCTTACTGAGAACAAGGGCAAATAGAAATATTAAAAGGAAGTGAGCTAGGCACCAATCAGCGTTCTTTAATATTTAATTTTTGAAATTCATTTCGGACCGCCATTTTACAAGATGGCGGTAAATCGAAACCCTAAAGTTTACCACAAATCCCACCTATAGGATATAGGGAAGCATTGTACTAAATATTAAAAACATTTTTTGGAATTTGCGGAAGTTATTCCATAATGAAAGTTCAGGTTACATTTCTAGGCGCCATTTTTCAAGATGGCGGTAAATCAAAACAAACCCTAAAGTTTACCATAAATGTCATCGATAGGATATTGGAAACCAGTGTACTAAATATGAAATGAAATCAGTTGAAATGCACGGCCGTTTTTCCATAAAAAAGGTTTTGGTTACATTTCTGGGCGCCATTTTTCAAGATGGCGGTGGAATGGGAAGATCTTTCTTGGTACGTGCCTACTACATAAGAGTAACGTCCCTGCAAAACTAGTTTCAGCCATCTAGGTCAAGCGGTTTTGGGTGGGCATTGATTATATAAGTCACTCAGGACTTCCAACTTATATAACCACGGTGTGAAACTTACGGGCTATATATCTTATATAAACTTATGATAATATATATAGCCTAATATTATATATATCAGGGGCATTTACTCCCTTCTCTGGGACCCGGGGGCTGGGGTTGGGGGTGGAAACAAGTTCCACGAGAGAGAGGGAGGAGGGGGGGTCTTTAATAAACGAGTATAACCGTGCGTTATCGATGTAGGATTTAAGCTAAATCATTTTCCCTTCCTCTCCAGGTTCAGTCATCTATTGCCCGTTACTAACGCCAAGGCCTTTGCCCACCGCCCCCCCCCCCCGGGGTTTGAAATTTACCCAAAGTAAACCATATTTTACTGCAAAATACGTTTTAACCAATTTCAAAACAGAAGTACATAAATTTGAAGTAGAGACGCGAAAAATTCGTTTATTACAAACAGGGAAACCAACTTATAGGGGCGGGGCCGCCATTGGGGTACTCTCCCTCTCGCCAGACGGAGCTAACCAACTCGCACTGCCTCTGGCGGAGCTTCATGGCGAGAAGGGAAGATACCCCAATGGCGACTTCGCCCCCTGTGTGTTGGTTTCTCTTTTTGTAATAACCATATTTGTCTTTATAATTTAATGTCCGTGTTTCTGAAGACCTATCAGAAATAAAGGGGAGTGTTCTCGACAACCCTAGTTGATAATATAAAATTCAATGACATTTTGACCTAATGGCCACCGTTTTTGTAGAGTTCAGATTATAGAAGTTGCATTTTCGAGTCAAAATTGGCCCTCTAAATTTCTGACAGAAACACCAAAGGTTGTATTAACGGAGCGGAGTGATTATCCCCTCGATCAAAATAAGCATGACCATTATATTATTAGTTAGCGCGCCTGCGCTCGCGTTTTTGAGTTGCTCGCGCTCGTGGAAAAGCAAGCAAGAGTGGTAAATAAGGCATTGGAGCCATGCAGCCAGTTGAGAGAGCATATGGCATACCACTGTTGAATAAAATGGCCTAAACCTCACCCTGGAGGGACAGCTGTTCGTTTCGCGCCATCAGTGAAAGAGACCCCCCTCTCCTCTGTACCCCACTCCACTCTTAGCGGTAACCGTAACTACTACGAATTTTAAACCCCTAAACCCTCGCCCAGTCCGGAAATGGATTTTAAGTATTATGAATGAATGAATTTTTTTTTTGGTATTAAAATGAAATTCTTTTAAGCATGGGTGCGGGGCCCGGGGCCTCTCCCCTATCTCATTTAAATACGTAATAATTATTTGCACCAAGTTGCTACAGATCAGTATTTTCCCGGGTTTTTCCTCGATTTCTCCCTGAAAAATCGAAATATTTCCCTGACACACATTTTCAAAGAATCCCTGATTATTCCAGGTACTGCATGCGTCAATTCGGCGTACCTGAGGCTGAACCATCCCAATGCCTCTTGCGAATAAATTTTGATTCCATGAATCAAATATGAACTAGATTAAATTTATGTCGGGACATACGTGACGCTTGTACGTTCGACCTCCATCTCACCACCCCCTACCTAAGACGGACACATTGCGATACGTCACGTCGCGTCGCATCGCCAGGGAAATATATTACTCCAAAGTGTGACTTGAATCGCTGGCTATATTTTAACAAGAACGCTAACAAATGACAAAATACAGTCTAGAAGACATTACTTAAAAAATATATATTGTATATAAAAATGTAAGTTCTATTTCCATTTTGTGTGCCACAAGGGACACTGTTTTCGAGTTAAGATTGTAAAAAGTATTTTATGGATGACCCCTTGAATTTAACTAAGAAACTGATCATTCAATGAATTTATAGTAAAAAGTATTTTATGGATGACCCCTTGAATTTAACTAAGAAACTGATCATTCAATGAATTTATAATGTAATCAAGGGG
The DNA here is from genome assembly GCA_019434445.1 of Phalangium opilio. NCBI lineage: Eukaryota > Metazoa > Arthropoda > Arachnida > Opiliones > Phalangiidae > Phalangium > Phalangium opilio. The sequence goes on along the minus strand of JAEQBA010004468.1, from coordinate 18,980 downwards.
TCATCCCTAAAACACTCTATCAAATGTTAACTCGATTTGAAACAGTGTCCCTTGTGGTAAACAAAATGGAGATAGAAGCACAGAACATTTTCTACTCAAAATCGATCACCCAAAGAATATCAATCCCTTAATTTATGCATGCAAACTTATAAGAGAAACAAACACCCTGTATATTTTTAAGAACCTGGTCTATAAAATCACAAAGCCTCTAAAAGAAGAGTCAATCTTACCCAAATTAAGTTTTAACAATAAAAAATTATTAAAAATAGTGTAATTTCCACCTGAAACAAACTGACCTCGACGGTAAGTTACCTATATAGATAATTTTAATAAAAAGACCAAATATTATTTTTAAAAACAGCAACTCCATGCATCATTGTTTGTACTATACTCTAAAGAATGACCATCCCCAAAAACCGAAAATAAAATAGTGGACCAAAAAACCCTGCCCCTCCCCTACCCTACCACAACTGGGCCCCCCTGTCATCTGAAGGACCCCTTGTCACCGACACAAGCGAGCGAGTGAGAGAGAGAGGAAGAAAGGGCAGTTTCTTCTGCTCCTATGAATTTTTAGGAGAGATCTAATGACTTAAAGCGTATGTCGGAAGCAGTAACCCCCAAAAAAATGTTTCTCTTCTTCCGTGGTGCAGCATCCAGCGTCCAACATCCTCCCTCCTCTCCATCCTCCTTCAGGGATGGAAAGAGAGAGGGGGAACAGAGAGCAGGCCACGGAATGACCGACCGACCGCGCTCGACAAAAACGAGGATACGTCCCAGCGTCCCTGATCTACTATATTGAAGCCAGAGCAACATCACCAAAAGAAGAAACCCAGAACGGGATGGGATGGAAGAGGAAAATGGCGATGGATGGAGAGGAGACTTAAGAAGAATATAAGACTACTACTAACTTTTCAAAAGCATTCGAGCGAAAGGAGACCAGAGGGGCATCGAAACAGGGGACCCAAGGAGGGTGAGGGATAAGGGCCACAAAAGCTTAGCTTTAGCTTAGCTGCGTTGAAGTCTTGAGGGGAGGGGTTCGATGCTACTTTGAATGAAGAAATAAAAAATATGAAATTTTGATATTAGGGAGGTGCGAGATTTTAAAAACACATTATCAGATGAGAGTGGGCTGCAGACAAGTGTTGCCAGCCAGTAATTTGTGACGTGTGGTATTCAACCGCTATCTATAACAGAAAAATCTGTTCGATTCTAAAAAGGATTATCAAAGAAGTAAATTATATTTATTTTGCAACCAAATTAGCATAAATTATGCAGCGAACATTGTTTACTTCTCCATACCCAGCTGGTCTACCTTTAAACATTAATAACTTTGAAAATAATTAATTTCGAAATTATGACCTTGATATACACAAATAAAAAATAATACAAATCCTTAAGTACGTCCCCTAGTGCGCCTAAACAGCGAGTTCACTTTAAAATAAACTTAGAATGACCCTTACGTTGATATAGTAGAGTACGTCCAACCAAGGCCTTTCAATAAAAAAATAAATAAAATTTTTAAAGAAATAATATATAATTTTAAAATTGAATATGGAAGAAGAAGAAAAAAAGTGAAGTATCGTTCCCCTCGATTTAAAAAGAACCAGCGGATGAATTCGGAGCTAGCAAACGTAACCCTCGGGAGGCAGAAGATGAGAGGGGATGAGTGTGGGACGCGTGGGGGAAGGGGGGGCGTCAAGGAAGTGAAAAGGCCGAAAATGTAAAAGAACAGCTGTCAGCATCTGGCCAGCCTTCTCTAAAATACACCCTACAACGTAATACATACACGTTCGCGTTGTAGTCGTCGTGGTTCAAACCCCACACACATACACACGTAACTATCTTCCTTCTCTCAATATAAATCCTTATTTTTTTTAATCTAAATTTTAATATTACATATTTTCTAGGAAAAAAGAGAGAACTAAAGGCCGGGCAATGAGTTAAATAAATATTCATGAATGAAAGTAGATTATAAATGATTTAGGGCAAACGCAATAGGCCCTAGGTATACGCGACAGACTGTTACTTGTACTTATAGTCAAGGGGGGGGGGAATTCCCAAGTACAACGCGACCGCGTCAGACGAGACCGAGAGACAATGTGAATAAAGGCATGTACGGGAAGACGACTCACAAACGCGAGTATTATTCTAAATTACATTTTCACGCGTTGGAAGCAAGCATGATTAGTTTTGATACAAATTCATTTTCACCATTGGTAGGCCTATACCTCGGGTTTTCAAATGGTTTTTCAAACAATTTCTCTCTCGCGTGTATACGTACACGTTGGTTTAATATATTTTTCAAAGATTTCTTTCTCTATGGCAAAAAAAATTAATATTTTATAAACTAATTTGATTTCAAAAGCGACTTTCTATGATTTATTTATTAAATTTCCCGACTTTCACTGGTCTATTTTTTATTCTCCAATTTTTCTTTGCTCTATTTTCATTATTTTATCTACAAATTTCGAAACTTTTTAGGCGCCAATTTTCAAAGTCCCACATTTCACAGGCCAACGTATTTTCCAATTTTCAAATTCAAACAGCGTATTGGCCAATTTAAATATTCTCATACTTTCATCTTATACATAATTAATTTAATTCCCAAAGATCGCGGTATATTTTCAAATTCCCTAAATTTGCCCTTAAGCCTAACTTAACCCAAACCCTGTAAACTTATAAAGATTGGACTGTTTTCTTTAAATCAAAATTTAAATTCAGGGAATTAAACTCTGTAATTACGCTCCTATCAAAACACAAAAATGAGAAGAAGAAAAAATAATAAATAAATAAAACTTTAAATTTAATTAAGAAATTAAAAGTTTTAATTATCGCGCAATTAAAAATACTCCCCTTGAGCGAATAGTAAAGATCAGAGAGAAGCCTAAATAAATAAATAAATAAATAGGCCTATAAGTGAAAAATTCAAATTTTCAAACTAGAAAAGTTTATAAAACGGAAAATTAAACCTATACGAACATTATGACGCGAAACCAAACCGGAAGAAGATGGCAAAAAAATGCAAAAACCGGGCGACTATAAAAATCTGTCCCCAAGAAACCGGAAAGAAATACATTGTAGGAGCGAACAGAACAGAGCGAACGGAAAAGGGCCCTTTCGACCAGGGGATAATCCCCTACCCTTCCCCCCGCGGGAGGGGGGCATAGGATAAAGAGGAGGAAATACGCCAAAAAGGATGAATACCAAAAGCTGAAGGAACTAAGGAAATCTTTCCCACGTCATCACCATCCAAGGATTTTTATGATTTGGTAAACATCGTTAAAATCCAACGAGCTAAGGATTATAAAAGATAAAAGTGTCGGATACTATCCCTCTTAAGCTAATGTTTTATTTATCCCGGTCAAACGCTTTAATTTCACTAATTTCTCAGTCGATTTAGATAATTATGGTTTTAATTAATTAACAGGTAATTTAAATATCTGTGACGTAACGAAGCCCGATTTTAAAAATGCCATGCGTGGCCTGTGATATTTCATATAAAAAAGTAACCCTATTCGAAGTTACAATAAATCGTTTAAGTATCCGACCCCTTTGAACTAAAGCCCCAGCGCGTGCTATCGAAAAAAAAGAAAATCAAGTAATGGCAGCTTCTCGCCTTTCATTGTATTATAACCCATAAGACGTCAACGTAAGCCGCTATTAAGTAACAAATGCATATAAACTTTATCAAGCGAATTAGAAACATTGACGCAAGCCAAAAGCGGGGTAAATGACCATCATAAAAAATAGATAATAGGCTTTATCTACATTGCTTTCTTTTCAGTAAAACATACCGGGATATTTAATCACTCGCAAATTGCGCCTAAGAAAATAAAACCAACCTTAATAGAATGTACATACGCTTATGGTTCGATTCAGAGCAAATTACGACTAAACTATTTTAATACTCGAGACGGTCTTTGATTTTAAGCTTTGATTTTTTATTCTTTCTTCATAATAATCGTTTGGCGGAAAAATTATATCGATTTTCGATTTTGGCTACCGTCTATTGCCCTAAAAAAAAATTTTTTATCATATTTTTCTTTCAAAATTTGGACACGTAACTCCCCAAAATTTTCTGTATGTATAATTCCCGCTGTCTCAAAAAAATTTCTTCTCGCTTCATTAACGAAGAGAAACGAATATAACTAACTTACGGAGGGAGCAAAAATCGCCCGAAATCCCTAGCTGGCCTTGGTAGGCCTTGGCACGAACGATACGTGACACCGTGGGACTGACGAATTAAGGTACCAAGGCTTAAGATATAAGTCCGCGAAACCGCGTTGAAATCACGTTTTAACGATTTACGATGACACTTTTTAAACTTTCCCTCGAGATTAAATTACCAAATAAATAAATAATTAACAGGATATAATTCCCAGCTTCAAGAAGAAAAAAAAGAAAAGGCCTTTAACCTATGACCTCTATAAGATTTAGAGACAGTGTGTAATTTATCTTGAACAATAATGAAGGTATTAAAAGGGGTAGTAGGCCAAGTAACTAAAATAAGTTTAGGGACGATTATAGAGAAACTGTGACGTCATATAAAGTCTTTTCGTAATAACCAATCACAAGCCTAGTTCTGGAATTTGGCCAGCCTAGAACATTTGTCGACTTAAAATCACCTACTTCAGTCCTTTCCTCAACATACATATTTTAAAACAAGAAGTGATATCTAGTTTATTAGGGAGAAGGTATAAATTCATTCATCCACATTTCCAGCTTTATCTCCAGTCCAAACAAACGTAGGTCCGGAGTTAATCCCCGCCTCTAAATTTAAACCGGCATCTCATTGGTTCTTGAAAACTGTGCACGTCAGCGCGTCTACGCGAATGACGAAAATTACAGTCATATTTTCCGACTGAGGAGAGGCAGCGAAATAGCCCGGTCTCCTTTTACGTCCCCCCTTGTATTTTGAAAGGGGGGACTGGGACTATGGCACGCGAATACTTGGGCATCTTATACCTTCTCCCTAATAAACTAGATATCGCTTCTTGACTAAAATTTTAAGAGATTTGGTATTAGAAATGTATTTGAAGCGAACAGCAGCTCATGATATTCGTTATTGGTTGATTCCGGGTCACGTGACGATTTGAATGACCCTGGGTCGTTAGAGATTATTATTATTATTGTTATTCGCGGATTTACGGTTTGGCCATTTTTGGTTGACTCTCTTTCTAGATAATTACCCTTTAGTCTTTAACCCCTTAAAAGGGAGGGAACAGGAAGGGGGGATTGCCGCACGCCAAATCCCCCCTTAATGGTTTTAGACTTCATTAGGTTATAAGGGGGGGGGCTTCAGTATGCTTTTCATTTGCTACGTATAACATCACGCTTGTATCTTCGTTCGTTAATTAGAGAATTCTATAAAATCATCAAGATGGATTAAAAGAAAGGGTCAAATCCATATTTACGTTTTAAAACACAGGTGGATTAAATTCACTAATTAGTTTCATCAAAAACAATTAGAAATAGCATCATGAAGAAAATTACTAACTATGGCCTTGAGTAGTATTTTTACGTCAAAAAGGTGTATTTGGGTTTGCCCATGCGTACTAACGCAGCATTCATACAACAATTGACCCCTCCCCCAATAGTAAACCACGTGGGGCATGCAGTAAACCTTTCTTTCGTTAGCTCAACATCGCCTATTCTCCTACCTCACTTTCTATTATCCTCAATTTACCTTTGCCAATAAAAACTAAATAAGTAATAAATTTTACGACGGTGTCATAACTTCATCCTTCAAATACATAAAATTTTAAATAGCGTCACGGATAATTTACGCATCAGCCCAAGCAAGCTGGACTATACGTATAGATAAAACTCTTAGAGAAGCAAGCCGTAGCTTCTTGGGCCCTTTAAAACAGACTGAATAAAGACTACAAGAGTGTATAAGGACGGGACGGACGAGTGTCGTATTATGACACGATACCGAAACTTGTTGATGACAACTTAATTACTTCCTTCCTAAAAATAACTAACGCGGGTTCTTTTCAAAAGTTATAAATTTTAAAATATAACGATTAATTTCTAGTGCCACTAAACCCTGGGGAACACAGGGCAGAGAGTCCTCTACAGGGTACTCCAAAAAAGGGTCTGCTACCAAGAAATTTCTGGTAACGTCACAGCCACACACACTTTCCTATCTCTTACCTCGGTTTTGGCAGTGACCATATTGAAAGTCGTCAGCTCAGGCCATACAATTTAGACTATAGAGAGCTTTCAGATGGGATAATAGTAGTACGTCACACCCTCCCAAGTCTTACCGATGTTTTGGTAGCCATATTGGTTGAGTGGTCTCAGCTTCATTCCTGCTTTGAACCCACCAGCAATATGGCGGCTTAAATTATGTCTCCTCCAACTGAAAGCTCTCTATACCAATATTGACGTCACATCCCCGTAGCTCCTCCCATCTCAGTACCACTCTATTAATTATAGGTCCGAAGTACCAATAATCGCCCTCCCATTCTGTAACACCCTGTACATACTGTACGTTACTTTTTAGAGAACGAAACCCAAAAGTCAAAGATTTAATTAATCGAAATTTCACTAACTCCCTGACCCCCCTCTCGTATATATATATTTTTCGCCAGCCTGAAGGTGTTAAAGGGATCCTTGAGGGGAGGGGGATATAACCCCCAACCCCCCGGTTCCCTACAAACGTTCTATCTTCAATATAACGGATGGCGTTATATTTTTGAAAGCACCACGCGCTTAAAACTAATGATTCTATGACGGAAAAATAATCGATATTATAACAAAAGAGTTAGAATAAACCAAACCCCCTCCCCTTAAGCTCCTTTCCCACCCCCTCCTCCCACGTCCCGTGGGCTTGAAATTTTTCCCCTTCTTTGTTTTAGAAGGGTTTGGTCCGCAACTAGATTCAGCACAATTCCCTGGACGGCATTGCCACACGTGTAATTATACCCTACACGAATTGAGCTTGAATCTCCGAAGGTCAAGGGTCATGCTATAGAAGGCGTTGGGGTTCAAATTTGACTTCAAGTTGCGGCGAGAGATTTAATCTTAATTTGAAAAAAAGTCTAATTGAAAAGCACGTGTAATGTTTTCTCGCGCTAAACTAAGCCTAGTTGAAAAGCACGAGCGTCACTTATTTCTCGCGCCAAACTAAGCCTAGTTGAAAAGCACGTGCGTCACTTATTGCTTGCGCCAAACTAAGCCTAGTTGAAAAGCACGAGCGTCACTTATTTCTCGCGCCAAACTAAGCCTAGTTGAAAAGCACGAGCGTCACTTATTTCTCGCGCCAAACTAAGCCTAGTTGAAAAGCACGAGGGTCACTTATTTCTCGCGCCAAACTAAGCCTAGTTGAAAAGCACGAGCGTCACTTATTTCTCGCGCCAAACTAAGCCTAGTTGAAAAGCACGTGCGTGATTTTTTCTCGCGCTAAACTAAGCCTAGTTGAAAAGCACGTGCGTGATTTTTTCTCGCGCTAAACTAAGCCTAGTTGAAAAGCACGTGCGTGATTTTTTCTCGCGCCAAATAAATTATAGTTTTCAAGCACGTGCGTCACTTATTTCTCGCGCCAAACTAAGCCTAATTTAAAAGCACGTGCGTAATTTTTCCCGCGCCAAATTGAAAGATCGACCGTCTAGACGTTTTCGTACACGTTTTGGGGAATTGGGTTCAATTTCTTAATAAATTCTATTAAGAAATCTCTCATCAAACCACGATAACAAATTTAAATTTTCACAATAGAATGTAGTAAACAAATTAGTCATGGGAGAATAAATAAACGCGCGGGAAGTTGAAAGAGGATCTAAAATTCTAAATGATATTGCCTTTACAGACGGAATAAACTAGTTTTCATCTTCTCACACCTGCGCGCTATGACGCTAATTAACTATTCCTTCCTTTCTCCCCCCCCCCCCATTTTTCAGTAAGATACCACAATAATATTTATTATTGTTGTTATTATTATCATACTTATATGATTGTCTTAAATCTACACAACCAATGAGAAAATAAGTTCGAGAAATATTAAGGAAAAACCAATTTCCTTCGCAAATGAAGCTGTCTAAATTATTATTTATCACAAGTTCATAAGATATGTTCCTTCCATAAGTTTGTAAATTCTGGTAACTTAGAAACTGGAGCTTGTAATTTTGAAGTGAGTGAGGTAGGTCATAGATTCGGGGTAAAGCGACATACGCCTGGTGAGGCGCTGCTGTCAAATTTGGGCTTAATAATGCACAGACTAAATAGGACCTAGATGGAACTTGGTCCTGCATGCAAAATTAACCACCTGCACCGAGTGTACTTAGGACTTCAATTGACTCGCTTCCGTCGTTCTCGAACTAGTTATCTCGAGCTGTAAGTCTCTCAGTAGCATTACGAACTCGTATAGGTAGTGTCATACTTATGGAAGGAACATATCACTTATAAACTTATGATATAATTCAAGCTACAGCCTCCGTGATCAAAATAATAAAAATCTTCAGAGAAAGAGTTATTACGTTTAACTAAGAACTTTTGTGAAAATTAATAAAAATAAAAAAAATGCATGGAATCGATTTTTAAAATTAAAATCAGTTAATGGAATTAGGGAATTTAAATTCGTCTCATGTTAGGCCAATTAAATTTATTAAAAGCTCAGATTGCGCGACGACAAAGCGAACGAGTGGTATGACAGCTTTTTATTCTCCCCCCTTGATTCGACTCTCGCGTCTGTAGGTTTTTGTGGTAGGATGTTCGTAATGATACACGTACAAATTGTACGTGACTTTTTTGTCATGGAAGATAACCTTTTCACTACGACGACGTACAACGTCAAACGCTGTATAGGGATTTAGACACGCGAGCTACATTTTAAAACAAGCCAAACTTACAGGGACGACAACATACGCCTAAATAATAATAATACAGGCGTCAACCGCGTATTGTTGTTGTGATGCGAGATTATAATAAAAATATATAAAATTAAAACCATATGTGGCTGTTGGAATAGGTTGCGAACAGATTTTACAACTTCCTTAATTGTTGTTCAATTTTGGTCTACTCTGGCTCATTTTGTAGCCTAAATTCTCCTTTATCTATTGGGGTAATCACAACAATGGTGATGGAAGAGACTCATACAATTCAAACCCCAAAAATGAAATTTGAAAATCTTTTAGCCGGAAAAGAAATTTTCAAAAATTTGTAACTTCTTTAATTATTGTTCAATTTTGGCCTAATCCGGCTCATTTTGTAGCCCAAATTCTCCTCTACCTATTGGGGTAATCGTGACTATAGCAACGTTAGTGATTCTTACAGTTCCACCCCCAATTATGAAAATTTAAAATTTTTGAATTATTTTAGCCGTAAAGGCATCTTAAAAATTGCGAAACTTCCTTAATTATTTATCGATTTTGACCAATTTTGTCTCATTTTGTTGCCCGAGTTCCCCTCTATCTATTGTGGTAATCAACCCGATAGTAACGTTAACCATTCATACAGTTCCAACCCCAAAAAACGAAAATTTAAATACTTAAAATATCTTTTTGTCGAGAAGTCAATCTTCAAAAATTAATAACTACTGCAATTATTGTCCGATTCGGACCAACTCTGGCTCATTTTGTGGTGAATACCCCAATTTATCTATAATTGCTACAATTACCTTAATATATTCACAATATCCCAGTTCAATCAACCCCAAATGAAAACCGAAATAATTCATTTCTTTCAACCGAAAATGTCATCTTAAAAATAAAACAAATCACAACTCCCATAATAATTGTCCGATTTGGACCAACTTTGGCTCATTTTGTAGCCAACACTCCCCTCTATACAATCCCATTTTAAAATAAAAATAATGGGTGACTTACGAATCCATATCCACGACTTTTGCCGGTCTGCCTGTCGGTGATGACGACGGCTTCTTCGATGTCGCCGAAGGACTCGAAGAATTGTCTTAGCGATTTATCGGTGGTGTGATATGGCAATCCACCCACGAAGATCTTCGTAAAGGTGGTGTCCTTCTGTTGAAGAAGGCCTCCTCCGCCGCCTCCCGGGTGTTGTTGACCGCTCACCTCGGACATGGCCACAGCCGACGCTGTAACGAAATAACCATACAAGAAAACAAAAATCAATAACAATGCCGTCCGAGATCACCCGCCAAAAACCTTATTCGCCTGACTTGATCCTCAAATCACGAATAAATCCCACTCTCCCACGAATATTGAACCGAGAAAGACAATAATATACTCATTTTGAGCAGTTAAGTTAGCTAAGATAGTTAAAACCGGGAACTTTCCAGCCCATGCTAGACACTTTCACTATAAATAGTCTTTGGACATTATCGAATGAAATATCAGCAAGATGACGTCACAAATGACTGGTAACACTTGCTTCCACACTATCTACATGTAAGATTCGGGAGAGAAAGCAAATTTATTCTGGCAATGGCTAAATCCGGTGTACAAGTGCGTGGACTGAGATGGAGACTTGGGCGCAAGGATAGACCCAGCACCAAGAAATAATAAGCGAAGTTACTGGAGGATATGAAACGTTTCTTTTGTAAAGCCGGCATTAGGCTTAATAACTAGACGCAATGGTCAGTCGTCCGTGAAAGAGAAACTCTCCATTCTACTATATATACGGATCAAGCTTCGACTTCGAGGACCGCGTATTTTGAGCCTCGGGGCTATGGCTACTCAATAAATATAGCAGCCGACAAGTTCAAAAACGCTTACCTCCGAGGTAAGCTTACTTAAATTCACCACCGCAAAACAATCGCTTTAAAGCCCGAAACTAAAGGTCAATTAGGAAAATATCGCGGCATGAAGGGTCACTCTATCTCGCGATAAGGTGATTTCAAAGTTCAGAAGATGACCTATATACAAATTTCCTGACCACTTTTCAATAAGTCATGGACTCATGGACCATTGACCGATCGCAAATTTAACGATTTAGTGAATTTTGTAAATCTACACCGTAACCTACAGCTTATCCATACCTCTAAATTTTATATTGAAAATCCCCGACTTTTCCAGCAATATCCCTGGCCAAATTTTGCCAATATCTTTGACCATTACAGGTGTTGAAATGGGGAATTAGTAGCACCTTTCGCAATACAACTTGATGAATTTTAAAAACCACGAATTTTTCAAGTACACAAGAAAGTTTATTTTATTAAAAACTTGACTAATTTTGGTCACCTTGTATGACCATCATCAGGAGAGTGACCCCGACCTATGATTTCCATAAATCCATACTATGTGACCCCTAGCTGACTTCTCCAACAAACACACACACACGACGCGTATCTGACCACCAATTTTAACTTAACCTATAACCTTTTCCATATAGGTTGACCTATAAATCCCCTGACCTCTTCAAAACCCACGAAAGACCTTTAACCCCAATCCCCCCGCGCAAATTTGACCCTACTGTACACCTTCGTTTCAAAAACAGACCATCACTAAATTCATCAAAATGAATTAACCCACTACAGTGTTTATACCCTATATACCTCCCAAACCATTAACCGTAACAAAGTTTCTTTCATAATTGGGTTTCCGTGATTCGACCTTGGTAAAGGACCTCCAAAAACCACGATTGATTGATATAGGAGAGGTGGGTCGACGATCTGCCCAACATTAAAACGCGTGGGAAGATTGTTTAAAAGGGATAGTCGTAAAATTTCAATAACAGTAATATTTTATAGAGATTGGCCGATACCGATATCAAGAAGTGATATCTATAGTTTATTAGGGAGAAGGTATAAATTCATTCATCCACATTTATAATTTAGCTTTATCTCCAGTCCAAACGTAAAGTAGGTCCGGACTGTTAATCCCCGCCGCCTCTAAATTAAAACCAGCAGCATCTGATTGGTTCTTGAAAACTCCTCACGTCAGCGCGACGCGAATGATGACGAAAATTACAGTCATATTTTCCGACTGAGGAGAGACTGCGAAATAGCCCGGGGAATCCTTTTCCGTCCCCCCTTGTATTTTGAAAGGGGGACTGGGACTATGGCGCGCGAATACTTATAACAGGCATCTTGTACCTTCTCCCTAGTAAATTAGATATCACTTCTTGCCGATAATCGGTATTATACGCTACTATCCCTTTAAAAACAGACCTAATATACATTATTCACTATACAGTATAGACAAGAGTTAAAATATGTTATAACGTGATTCTTCATAATTCAACCCCGGTGCTGCTAATTCGTCAAGACCGAGTAAAGGTTAGCAGTTTGTAGCTTCAACTGTACAACCGGGTATGTGGAAAACGTGCGTATTGCCAATATGACGTAAATGCCGGGTTATAAACATAAAAATTCGAAGGTAGACAAGCGTGAAATTTATTACGGATATATACCAAAGACTCCAAGAGATGTCTACTCAAATATCTCAAGGAATTCGTTTAATACCCGCCTGAATATGCTATTAACATAAGTTCATAAGATACGTTCCTTCCATAAGTTTGTAAATTCTGGTAACTTAGAAACTGGAGCTTGTAATTTTGAAGTGAGTGAGTGAGGTAGGTCATAGATTCAGGGTAAAGCGATGACGCCTGGTGAGGCGCTGCTGTCAAATGGGGCTTAGTAATGCAGACTAAATAGGACCTAGATGTAAAATTAACACACACCGAGTGTAGGACTTCAATTGACTCGCTTCCGTCGTTCTCCCTCGAACTAGTTATCTCTATAGCTGTAAGTCTCTCAGTAGCATTACGAACTTGTAATAGCTCAATTTTCATTGGTAAATTGTATAAATTCAATTCCGTGCATGGACTTCAAACTTTTCTAGTAGTTTTAACTGAATATTTTGTTCTCTCTATCACACAGCTGAAAAACATATTCATTTTTGTGTTTAAACAAAAAAACATTAAAAAAACCATTTGAGAGATTTTTAAAATTGCCACGGAGGCGTAACCTTCATTTCTCGGTAAAACAATTTTTTTAAAATTGAAAAAAAGAGAGAAAACAGAAACTTTCATGGGCAGTAAATAATTTGTTCCCAATTAAAATAATCTAGAAGTAAAGTATGTTGTTGTAACAAAATTACCCACAATTCTCTCCCTCCTTTCGAAAAGTTAATTTGACCCGGGTCATTTAAAAATTACTTAACAATGTTTAAAGTTAAAGTGAAGGTGAAATGGAAAATAGAGTGATTTTTTATCATCGATTCTTCTACTAATTATAAGACCAATCTGCATAGTGAAACATTAAGGAAATAATATCTATGAATGATTTAAAGATTCAAATTAGTTAAATTATATTTTATGGAGGTAATTTGAAATTTGCACCTCCGACCAATCGCGTAACGCCCTGACTTCTTGTTAACAAAATTCATCACGTGGCACGCTCTATTATATATCTCGCGACATTATTGTGCGCAAATCGCGCGACATGGGGCACGTGCCACGTGGGGAATTTTGTTAACAAAAAAGCAGGGCGTTACGCGATTGGTCGGAGGTGCTTATTTCAAATTATCCATAAAATCCCAACCTAATTTGAATTTTAAAATCATTCGGAGCTAGCCTGGTATTTTCTGTATGCAAATTGGTCTAAAAATTAGTAGAGTAGAAGTATCGACACAGAAAAACCCTTGATTTTCCATACTTCTTAATTTACCGGTCCCTTTTAGGTATAACAACTATGTTTTCAGTTTTCACCCATCGGCTTTAAATCGCGTGTTAGCAAGACCCTGCCTTTATCCGTACTTTCCTCAAAGGCAAGATAACCCTGTATGCCAACAACCAACCCAACCCAACCCGACACCCTCATCAATCTGAGCCCAAGGAAGGAAGAAGAGATGAAACCGTTTTTAATCCATTTTTATTATTTTTCTCGCACAGAGCTGTATGTAGTCTCTCATATCACGTGGTGGGTTGGGGGCCCCGGGGGGGAGGGGGTTCACACACACAATGGAAACGAACAGCAGCAGCAGCAGCAGCGCGGGCCTTTGTTGATTAACGATAAGCCTTGGTGGCCGCGGGCCTATATCATTAAAGGCAACCTGGGGGATTAAACGCGACCATTCTTCCTTAGCAGACACATTTCTTCTATAAGTAATAACTACAGTTTACAAAAGAAGGTATAGCCAAGCCCAGCGATCAATTTAATGAAAAGCCCGCCTTTTCTTCAAAAACGCGCCAAAACCTTAATTAAGATGTTTCACGTGCCATACAAGACAGGGTTCGTACATCTTGTGGAAAACCAATGTTCACTGACATCTCCAGGTTTTTCCCACAAATGTCTCTAATATTTCCAGGTGTTTTCCCATATATTCCCTGATTCTTCAGGGTTTTCCCATAAATTATCCGATTTTGCAGGTGTTTTCCCATAAATTTCCCTAATATTTCCAATTTATTCCCATACATTTCCAAGTTTCCCCAAATATTTAACCTATAGCAAATTTCCCTGCGTTTTCCCTGAATTTTTAGTCGACAATCTATTTCCCTGACATATTGCAGGTTTTCCAGGTTTTTACGAACCCTGTCTGTCACCTCCGTGATTGGATTCGGTTTTTGATCTTAAGTCTAAATAATTGGGAAACTAAAATTACGTGTCTTAGCTTAGGGCATTAATTTAGTGAATGACGTATATATTTTTAAAATTTCTAAAATGTCATTTTGGTGAGGGGCCTCGCGTTAATTATTAGTTTGAAGGTTAAAGGTCAAATTATGAAAAGTCTAATTATTAATTTCTAACGAAGTTTCCTGATAATAATAACAAAAAAAAATCAGGATGAAAACTCGAGTTTAACCCTGATAATATTTATTTCATGACAATATCATGGAATTTCCTGATTATTTTTGTCCCTAATTAACAAATGAGTCTAAAATCTAAATATAAGAACCTTGCGTAAAATTTCTTTGAACTTCCTGAATTTTGAAACACCCTTGACAAACGTTTTCCTGACTACCAAATAAGTTTTTGATCAAAAAAAATCAGTGGAAGTGTTTCGGGATCACGTTAATCTTAATTCCACGTTCCAAATCAGGTTATAAAACCCCCTAAAATATTACCTAACAAATTATATTAATTCCAAAAATCCCCTAAATATTACCTAACAAATTATAATTAATTCCAAAATCCCCCTAAAATATTACCTAACAAATTATAATTAATTCCAAAAATCCCCCTAAAATATTACCTAACAAATTATAATTAATTCCAAAAATCCCCCTAAAATATTACTAACAAATTATAATTAATTCCAAAATCCCCCTAAAATATTACCTAACAAATTATAATTAATTCCAAAAATCCCCCTAAAATATTACCTAACAAATTATAATTAATTCCAAAAATCCCCCTAAAATATTACCTAACAAATTATAATTAATTCCAAAAATTCCCCTAAAATATTACCTAACAAATTATAATTAATTCCAAAAATCCCCCTAAAATATTACCTAACAAATTATAATTAATTCCAAAAATCCCCCTAAAATATTACCTAACAAATTATAATTAATTCCAAAAATCCCCCTAAAATATTACCTAACAAATATAATTAATTCCAAAAATCCCCCTAAAATATTACCTAACAAAATTCTTAACTACGATGACAAAATTAAATCCGCGATTTCTCTCCTGATACCCTGACCTTTGACCCGCCTAAATAATAAATAAATAAATAAATCAACAATTCTATCAAACTCCCAAACCAAACCAAAAACACACGGCAAATTTCGCTATCATTAAGTCCATTAAATTCAACAGAAACCTAAATATTACCCATTCAAAATATAGATAAATTATATACTGAAATACCAGACAACAAAAAAAAATAAAAAGGCCAAAAAAAATAAAAAGCGTGGACCATCTGCGAGCAGACGGCATAAGCAAGCGAGAGATTACTCGTCGCATAGGAGGTCTGGGGAAGTGTATTAAACCACCGGGGAAGGCTTAGGGGGAAAGGGGGAGGGGGTTGGAATAAATCGGTTATAATTACCAGTTACAGGAAATACAACTCGAGGTAATTTCCAATATGGATCACTAACTTTGGCGTAATAACACAACCGATAATAATACGGCATCATTCACGCGCCTAAATTACCCACCACGAGACTAAAAATATTAAACACCTTGTTCAATCGTCAAAATAGCAGAGCGTCTGCTATTTTAAATAAAATATTTTAAATTAAATTGAAAATAAATGTAGTAAAGATCAGAATCCGATTTTATGTATATTGTTAGGATCCAAGGTTCATTAAAGCTAATTTTAATTTATCGGGCAAATTAAAAACTGGGGGACGCGATTAAACCGTACGGGAATTGTGTAGGGGGGGGGTATAAAGGTGGGCGGGATTACTTAATTTATAATTAATTAAAGGGATAGTAAAGCATCACAATTTTTTATTAATTAATTTTAATTATATTTTTGGTACGAGTGCTAATAATTTATTTTAATAAAGTATGGTACTATCCCTTTAAATAATTTCTTTATTAAATTAAAGATATAGTATCACGCTATTTCTATTAATTAATTTTAATTATTTATTCTTTTGGAGACAGATTCAAACACTTATTTTCTTTAATATTATACTATCCCTTTAATTTTAATTAAAATTTAAATTAATTAAACAAATTAAATATTACCGGTTGTTAAATCAACGTATAGATCACGGTGATTGGTCAAAAACTCGTTTGCATCGTAGTACATGCGTTGTTTTTAAACGGTGTATCTCTTGTCGACACAAAAAAAACTTTAAAACTAATCAAGTTCACGGCAGATTAATTATAATTTAATTAATTAATTAATCTTGGGCGACACTTTTTTTTTCTTAATTAATCAGCGGCAACAATTTCACTTCTTAATTAATAATCACGCACCACTTTAAAACGTCGTCGATGTTAATTTTAAATGACTTAATAAATAATTTTAAAATATAATAATAATTAAAAATTGACGATAGATTGATTAAAATTAATTAATTAAATAAAATTAAAAAGGAACTTAAAATAATAATAATAAATAGCCGCGCGTGATGAATATATTTATTTGTTGATTTATCTTTTTGTATAAAAAAACAACAGTTGATCTCCCGAATAATTGTTAATTTAATAACGATGTAGCAACGAACGATTTTATCCGTTAATTAGATAAAATATCGAGATTAATATAATTAAATTTTTAAAAACAGCACGATGTTCGTAGTAATAATCTTCTAAGAACTTGTACGGTAACGATACGGAGATTTGGCGCGAAATTTTGGCGGCACGGCGCGCGCGAGACAGAGAGAGAGATTGGCGGGAAAAAAACCGTTTTCACGGAGCCGACGTCGATGCGAGCGCGCGTGAATTTGGAAACGCGTTTTGTAAACGAAGCCGGGCTTTGAAAAGGACTCGGAGCCGCGCGGCCCACGATCGTTCGCCGCCCAAACCCAAACTCACACGTCACGAGGTTTCGGCGCAGAAGCAAAGCATTTCTCGGCCTACGGGACGTGTATAACACAACGACGACGGAGTCGGAGGGTGAAAAAAACTTACCAGGGGGATGCTCGCTCGCGTTGGGTGATCCAGGAAAAGCTTTATCCTTAGTTCTAAGACAGAGAGAGGGACTCCGGGGGAAGGAGAGGGGTCAATTGGGGGGGGGGGAGTAGAGTAGATTTGCCAAATCTGTAAGCGCCTCTTCCCACGGATAATATATATGTTATACAAGTTATAAAGAGGGGATTTAATGGTACTATGTTAAGCCTTCTTTGGTAAGTGGTCGCTAGCTGCGAAACGAAAAGTTCTTATAGAAACAAAGGTGTTTATTTATTTATTTATTTATTTATTTCACCGAGGGGCGAACCACCCTATACTGTTATTTATTTAAAATTATCATCCTGTTTAATAGAAGTCTTCAATAGACTCTTTGCAAAAAGGTCAAGGGTAAAATAGAGCCTGGTAACCTTTTATATCCCCCCCCCCTTCTTTTCAAAATTGGTCTATTTTGAAGAAATAGACCTAATCTAACTTAACCTATGATTATAGATTAGCAGGGTTCATATTACTTTCATAATATCAATTTCTCCGATAGTTCCTGGTTCAATTCAAATATTACCTCGATGTTTTCCCGCGTGGTGACCTTGAGTTTAGGCGTACCTTATGTGGGACACGTGATATTATGGGCTTCTAGCGTTACGAAATCCCTCGCCAAGAATTTCCGACTTCTTCGACTGTTCTATCTTATCTTTGTTCCCCTTAAGCCTACTTTTCCTTTTTCGCGTGCTTGTCTACTTCAATCTTTGAAAGGTTAGACTTAATCTTAAGGCATTCTCCCCCCCCCCTTCCTCTGACGCCCCAACCGGAAACGCTGATTTTAACAAAAGAATCGTTCAGAAAATGAGAACTCTAAGATGAATGATTATTATCTCCTTACATTTCGATTATTTTTTCTACATAATAACTTCCCTTGTCCGTTCCGTTCTTTTAAAAACGCCAAAATATGAAAACGTTTCGACCTAATAGGCCTCGGGTTAGTAGGTCGCGATTATTAGGCTTAAATCATCCATTAAAATTAACCAAGGCTTAGCAGTATCATTATTAAGTGTAAATCTATCGAAAAATAACATCCCGGAGAGGTCAAAGGACACGATTAGCCAAGGCTTAGCAGAAACATTATATAGAGTAGTGGCACTCCATGTTAACTACCCATAGCTTATACAGTCAAAGGCAAGTAGGTGCCATTACTCTATTAAAACGCAACGGTTAACGAGACGAAGACTGATATTAGGATAAGAGCGATATCTGAAATTACTAAGCCTAAATTGACAGCAAAAGCGCGCGAGGTCATGGAGTAGGCACGTTAAAAAATTAGGCTTAAGGAACGTTACCTTTCAAAATGGAATCCAGCTTAAAATCTTCGTTAACACCACTTCATAACTCGCGTAAAACCGACAATGATTAACAATTAACGTATCCACTAACGATATTTAACACCAATTTAATTAACAATCAACTTTAAATCCGTTTTTAAATAACGAGCGCTTGTAAAAAACACCTCCAACCGTTAGAAAAACTGGCGCAACTC
>JAEQBA010004467.1:0-17568 GCA_019434445.1 Phalangium opilio | reverse complement strand
AGGAGAATCTTTCAAAAATTGAAGATCTGTATTTCTCCATTTCTAAAGACCTCTTTCAACAATTGAAAGAAGCGGGCCCAAAAAATCTGGGGAAAAAATCTTACAGTTCACAGTTCGAGAATTTGCGATTACGCAGTAGTGAGAAAAGGGGGGTTCTAGACCAGGACCACCATGTTAAACCTATGAGTTTTTCACAGTACCACCATGTTATTTCCATAGGGAACCCATACTAGTTCTAGACCAGGAACCACCATGTTAAACCTATGGAGTTTTCCAGAGTACCACCATGTTATTTCCCATAGGGAACCCATACTATGTATTTTCTATGACGTCCCCGTTTTTTTTTATGACGTAAAGATCGGGGGGGGGGGTAAAGTGGACACGTTTGATTTCCTGACCTATAAAAACCAAAATGCGGGTTATTTAAGTATTAGAGGAGGGAGGGGATGTGATTTAAAAAGAATTTTTTACGACGTAAAGATCAGGGGGTGGTGTGAATATGTCATGTCTGGACAGTTCGATTTCCTGGTCTATAAAACTAAAATGTAGATTATTTTTTAAAGTATTAGAGGAAGAGGGGATGTGATTTAAAAGAAAAAACCCTCTGGGAATACGAGACATAAGAAAATTTATCTCGCGATTATGTATAAATACCATCCTACTCGAGAAATGGGAAAATTTGTATTTACACTACAAACGTTGAAATGAATACGTTGGAAGTTGTTAAGCTCTCTCAAGAAGCGATTATTCCAACTAGAGGGTCTGAAAATTCAGCCGGACTTGATTTGTATTCTCCTCGAAATTATGAAATTCCTGCTCAATCAACTATGTTGATAGAAACAGATCTTCAAATACGTGCTCCTTCAAATTGCTACGTCCGCATTGGTATGGTTTTAATTCCCGAACCATCATCCTAAAAAGGGGTGTATTTTTAAAGTTAATTAAATTTTTCAGCTGGACGTTCGGGTTTAGCGTTGAAAAACTCAATTTCCATCGGAGGTGGAGTTATAGATCGAGATTATACTGGTAACGTTGGGGTTATCTTATTTAATCATTCAAACGAGATGTTTATCGTTGAGAAGGGAGATCGTATTGCTCAACTCATTTGTGAAGTTATTGTGTCCCCTGTTTTGTTAGTATGTGAGGTAAAACTACTCGTTTTGAAAACAACTCGATATTGTAATATAACCTTATTTTCTTCCCTCAAGTCTCTCGAAATGACTGCCAGAGGGATGAACGGTTTCGGCTCAACTGGAAAATAACGAATTTAAATTCATACGAGAATCGAATAAAAAAGCGTCCCCCGTTTTTTTATGATGTAAAGATCGGGGGGGGGGGTGTTAGTGGTAAAAAAAACTTTATGTACCACATAATATTAATTATCTACAAAACTTGTAATGTGTTAAATAAAGACAAAATATTTCAATCAAATTTGTTTATTTTGGAATATGAATTACAAATTTGTTTTTACTTTAAAACTAAAGATAAATGTTCGTGGTAAAAGCTGTCCGGGGTTTTAATATCATTCATTTGTCGCATCACCCAAAGTAAGTAATTATCCACGTGCAATTTCGCCTTTTCCTCCAGAAGTTGCGACGGGCTGGGCATTTTGAGGGTTTCAGCTATGGTTGCATTAAGTCCATGACCCAAACGAGTGAAGATTTCTCCATCTCTGATATTTTCGAGAATGATGGTACTTGCGGGGTGAATAATTTTTCCAATTATTTCTTCCTGGTCTCCGTACTCAAAATCCCTCGTCCGAATCATCTTGTCATCAAATGGAGGTCTTTGTTTCGTTATTCGAGCAATTTTTCCTTTCTCACTCGTTTCATGTTCGAAGTAAATGGTAAACATACATGGCATTTGAAGACAATAGATTACCATGTACTGGAATTCATTTCTCCCCTCAAAACGTGTGTATGTAACGATGTAATGCATTTTTCCCGAATGAATTCGAAGCGATAGAGTAGATGGTTCTTATAACAAAATCTAGTAATCAACGACGCTTTACGGTATTTTTTTTAAAACATTTAAAACTTTTTAGTATTTTATAAACGTAATAACAAACTAGAATATCGTTTAAAACAGGATATGTTGTATAGGATTTAATAATCCGTTTCAGACTCCACCCTTTGTGCATTTTATGAATGAAATCAATTGAGTATAGTCCGCATGTTGAAGATCTAAAGTCTTGAATTTGTTTATTTTGTATTTGAAACTGACGCGCTAGATGATGTATTTTCAAATTGTACGATTCGGGTCTTAACCCAAAACTATCGAAAAAAATCGCTTTTCCCCCTTTTTTATTAGCTTTGACACCCAAGCTAATCCAATGTTGTCCAGGCTGATCACTCGTTTGATTGTTAAAAACTATATAGTAATCACCTTTCCTTTTTTTAGCGATGAAATTGGAAGGGAAAACCCCGTAAAATTTTCTACCGCAAATTTTGGAAAGAATAGATTCTAACTGTAGGGTATCCATTTTCTTTCCTCGGTTATGAGGGGTTGTCTAATTATACGTAATACCTCTGTCTCTGGATATTTTCAATGTTGATTCGAATTCGGAAAATAAAATGACTGTTATATTGTCAGTTAAAGCCGCTTTAAATTTTAAAAGTAACTGTAAAGATCCCGTCTTAATCGGCTCTAAATGTTCTAAACCCCCTAGTTCATCGGCGGTTAGAGGGATGACGAAAAATGAATTTCCACTAACGTATTCGTCATATGTTATATTCGATCCGGAATTAATATTATAATTATTAGATCCCGTGAATAAGCTGAGATATTCTCTATGATATCTTTTCTCAGCGAAGTTCGGGGTAAATGCGGGGGAAGGATACCGACGAGTATCTATTATACACTCTAAGTGAGTGAGACCGAAATGTTCGAATGTGTAAGGCGATGTGTGTATATTACCATTAAAATTAGTGGACTTACACATTGCGACAATTAATCTGTTGGGTAGGGTACCATTGAACACCATGTCTCTGTACGTTTCGATAGTCCCCTGAGGTAGAGTGAAAAATTTGACCTCACTGCGGTTTAGGTTATAGACAGCCGGTCTATGTTCTAACGTTAACATGTGCCCGAGAACCAAATCAGGGTTTAATTTCCATTTTTTAACATATAGACTACTATCTACAATTTCGATTTTATATTGATCGTTATTGGTCGAGGGTGTCATTAAAACAAACTCATCGGGGTTTCGATTAAATTTTAATCGAAGCGAAACCCCATTTAATAGGGCTTTATTCATATTGAACAGTTCATGATAAATTGGACCGAAGACAGTTACAATTTTCGACTGAGATATAGTTTGCATTCTCCTTTTTAAACCGTTTGAGGTGGTAGAGTTAAAAAGGTTATCAATATCTAAACCTTCATTTTCATGCGTATATAATCTAGTCGACATTTGAGTTCGTTTGGTTTCTCTATTGAAATTGAGATGATCTGTTATATATCCTTTATAACTATACGTCGGTAGACCGCTACTCAAACTGACCTCATTCAAGGCTACATCTAAATTAGAAAATAAAGCGGATAGACAATTGTTAACAGTGACCACTTTAGCATCGTTAGGAAGGTTATCACCGTCGGCTTTAACTACCTTAAAGCTTACTGATAATAAAGTATCATCTAATTTTAGATAATGATCGGCTGAACCATGAACGAAGAATTCTAACGGAACTCCGGCGGTAAATGAATTACTCAATGGTTTTATTAAAACGCATTCACTCGCGTCCAAACAATTATTTGTAGCCGGTTCGGAAAAAAAATCGAGCGAGCTCATGAGTAACGTGGTATTATTGGCCATTTTTGTTTTTTAATCCAAGTAGTCTGGAAGACGTCTGGTTCTTTTTCTCTTAAGGTACGTCCGCACTAGGCGTAAATTTTCGCTCGCCACGCTACGTACGCTACGCTCGCCACGCACGCCGAGAAAAACCACTGTCCGCACTTGGCAAATTTTCGCGCCATCCGCGCTGGGCGAAGGAAGCGTAGAGAGAAAAAATGTTCGCCAAGTTGAACTTTTTACGTCGGTCTCGCCGGCGTTGGTGGCGTACATCCAATCAGCGAGCGTCTCTGGCTCACGTGAGAATGTTGTCTGCCTTCTACATTAAAATAGCGCCTGTTTGTAGCAAAGTAGAACGATTAGCTCACGCAGTTAATTAAATAGTTTCACTGCTTTTAATTCAGAAACGTAAACAAAACGTAAATAAACGAAGAGTACGGATTAGAGAAGTTTTTAAGGATAGGTAATAGATGGCGACTTTAAAAACCTAATTTCCAAAGTTACAGGGATTATCTTTTTGTGGAATACTGTCGATATACACCAACCCAATTTGACTATTTGTCATTAATATCGAGGGTAATTAAGGACATGGCCATATTTAAGTCATTCACGACGATAGACTATTCAAATAAGCACCGTATATATTTTTTCAAGCAGACGACATTCGCACGTGAGCCAGAGACGCTCGCTGATTGGATGTACGCCACCAACGCCGGCGAGACCGACGTAAAAAGTTCAACTTGGCGAACATTTTTTCTCTCTACGCTTCCTTCGCCCAGCGCGGTTGGCTCGAAAATTTGCCAAGTGCGGACAGTGGTTTTTCTCGGCGTGCGTGGCGAGCGTAGCGTACGTAGCGTGGCGAGCGAAAATTTACGCCTAGTGCGGACGTACCTTTAGGATTAGATGTGGTGCTACGACGTTTTTTTTTTCTTTTATATACACCCTTCCCGGATTGAAGATTATTTATAACATTCATCCCCGATTCTTTCAATCGTTTAACAGCGGCTTCTTTGAAATTAGCGCCTTCGGCTAAATCCCCTAACACATTCGAAGTAGCACGTAGCGCCTCATTTTTTAAAACTCGACCAATAGGTTTGTATATGGGTTTTAAAAATGAAAATAGTGATCGAAAAACCGAACCAAACGAACCACCGTGTTGATAATACGGTACGGAACTAAAATATGGTAAATCCCCTCCAGTCTGGTTATTATTATGGTATCGTGAAAAGTATATTATATAAGGATTGTCGCTAGAATCCATTACGATTTTTATGTACCGAACACACTATGAGTCATTCATGAATTAAATAGGTTTATGGAAAGACAAGCCTTTTTATATTCAAGAGGAAGGTTTTCTTCTTATGTGGAGTTTGAGAATGGTTTTGCCCTTTAAGAATTTTAGAAAGTCACCGTAACTAGTTCTAATATTGATTTCTATAGCTTCGAAAGAATTACATTTTAAGGGATAATAATCGGGGAAATCATAACTTTTCACGAAAACCTCCTCTCTTTCGAGATTTCGCGGGATGGGGACGGTTCGCAAAATTGGAGCCATGGTTGAAGCGTACAGGCTTTCTTCGACTAGAGATGAGTAAATTAGGAAATTTTGAATACCGGATCGTACATCGTGTACCCGGTTTGATCGAATTAGACCTTCGAGTTTCACGTTAATCTGATCCGAACTGAAACCTAAAATGTACGCCAAATTAGGGTGTGATTCGGGGAATTTTATAGAGACGGGTTCGCTAGTAGCTATCCGTGTTTTCCCATCATACGATTTAGATATTGTTACTTTATTTCTAAATTCACGGGGAATTACCTGGACCATGGAGTTATAAATCTCTTCTATACTAACATAGTAGCCGGGTGTGATATTGAGTTCGAGAGATTCGTCTATGTGGGAAATTTTCTGCGTTTCGCAAATTAATGACGTTTCAGAGTCTATAATTACCCCCGGTTCCATGTCCTCAACATGCGGTAATTCATCAGACCTAACTATCCCCCGAAATACGACCCAACCCTCATTATCCTCTTTACTCTTAAACCGTAATAATTTAGCCAATTCAGGACTAAATTTAACCAAAACCCCATTTGAAACTTCAATTTCAGCGTACATTTTCATTATAGTTTTAATCTCTTTAGAATTCGAATCTGTAGTAAACCTTTTACTTTCAAAAAGTCTAAAATTGAATCGTCCATCGGAATTACTGTAGCCGAGATTGTGAAGCCATTCCTCTAAAAGTCTGTATAATTCATACCCCCCCGCGGACCGTTTACCTTTCCCAAATTTTTCCCAGTCCATGACGTGTGTTGAGGAATTTTCAATAACTTTTTCAGATGAAACTAAGTGAAAATGGGTACAGTCATCCGGGACATTTTCATATTGCAAAGGCATTATCAACTCTTTCAACCCACATTCATCGTTCCCGTGTAAATGTATTTCTTTTGGTAATAAAATCTTAAACTTACTACTAGAATTGTCATTGAAAACATCCAAAGACGCGGTTGATATACAATGAATATAAAACGCGTCCATTATGATGTGAGTCGTATCATCTTATGATCAGGATAAATAAAAAGAGTCGTCATATATAGATTTCAATATGTTTATTGATATAAAACAGACACACCAAAATTTTTCCACAAGGGGAATCATGATTAAAAAACCTAAATAAAAACCGATATTTTTCCCCGAATTGCAAATGTAATATCAAAAATATAATTACGTTGTTATAAAACCAACAAACTTACAAAACACAATTAAAAATTTAAAATGGTAATTAATACTTAATTTCAGTTTCATAACTAGTGAAGAAGCGAGAAGAAATTTTAACTTGTTTATTTTTTTGATTCGAAAGATCGGTTTTAAAGTCTTCTAACGTTAACAAACTATTAACTACATCGGTGGTTTCTTGAGCGTTTCCGGGGGCGCGTCTTAAAACTCTTCGGTAAAAGTTAATATAATTTAATACTTCGCTCATCTGTAAATTTTGAACGGCCTGATCATAGAACGAAGAAACCCTATCACTCCAATCTAGGGTCACACACTGATGACCCAGTTGGTTTTCGTATGAGTTTTGACAACCAACACACGAAGTCTCCGCTATTTTATTTATTTCCCTTATGAGGAGATAAGTCAACGTTTGTTGGGCTTCAAAGTCCTCCGTCAATTTAGGTGGGAAAAATATGAAATGTATAGTTGGAATTAAATATTTTAAATAATTCCATTCGTCAGGGGTCATCATTATCCCGGTTATACTACACGATTTTTTTTTTGACGTGTTATAGCGACATTATGTTCAACACCCGCGTTTAAAACAGTTAACCACGCTCCATCGTTATTATGGTCCGACAGTGGGTATATTAATTGAGCGGGTGTCAAAAGTAAATTGTTATGACCTCTAAATGATTTAGAAAGTCTGATATTTTCTTTCGCTTCATTAAGTTTCACGATGTGTGCGTCGGTCAAAACTACACCATCATGTGTTGGTAACATCTTCCGATTTCGGACGAATAACGGAAAGAGCGTATGTTTAAGAACATATTCCCATTGTTGTTTTGTCTGGAAATAGTAGCGTATTTGACCAAAGTTCCATCTTTCTTTCTATATGTTGATCCTAATGGCGCTTTAAACAATATGTCAAAGCCACTTTTATTGTCATGAAACACGGGATCGGCTACGTCCATGTTGTAAAAATCGGGGCTGTAATTGGACGTCAAATCATTAACACTATAAAAAGCTATATAAATATAACAGATTATTCGGTAAAATGAAAAAACATCCAATTACCAAATTAGAGAGTCTTGAGCCATTTTTAGCGTTGTTCGCGCGTTGGATAATTGTAGAAGACTGAAAGCTTCCAACTGCAACCTTTCCTCTTATGTGATTTTAGTTTCGATTTACTGGACTCTCAAACCTTTTTTTTTTTTTTTTTTTAAAAATCGGACCCAACTTCGAATTCGTGGTGGAAATAAGCTGCTTAAATCTTACAACATTGTATAAGATCCAGACTGTAATTGGAAGCAAATCATTAACACTATATAAAGCTATATAAATATAACAGAATATTCGGTAAAATGAAAAACATCCAATTACCAAAATAGTGATTCTTGAACCATTTTTAGCGTTGTTCACGCGTTGACTAATTGAAGAAGAATGAAAGCTTCTAACCTCAACCTTTCCTCTTATGTGATTTTAGTTCCGATTTCCTGGACTCTCAAACTTTTTTTTTTTAAAATCGGACCCAATTTCGAATTCATGACGGAAATAAGATGCTTAAATCTTATGACATTGTATAAGAAATAGTTTATTCTATTTTCACGTTCAATATAATATATTACGGATATATTGTCGAAACGAACTTTTTTCATTTTAATAAACGTCGAAACTACATGCGAGGACGTGTTTTCGGATTAATCGTTGTGGGTGAATTAATAATGGATAGTTATTTCTTTGGTTTTTAATGTATATCAGATATTTTATGAAGACAAGTCCTACATGATCTACCATAGAAACTAAATATCCTATTTGACCCACATACGAAACTAGTTCGAGGTGGGATTAGCTAGTGATAAAAACGTTAAAATACATCAATATGGATTATAAGTATCGGATTAAGCGTTGCGGGTGAATTAATAGTGGATAGTCATTTCTTCGGTTTTTAATGTATATCGGATATTTTACGGAAATAAGTCCTACGTGATTTATCGTAGAAAACATGAGTTTATGGTATTTTTAAATATCCTATTTGACCACGTATGAAACTAGTTAGGTGAGTTTGAATTCTTTCAGATTGTATATGTATTATACTATACTAATTTATTCGTTCCAGTGGGTATAAAAGTATCGGTCCTTCCTTCTAGAACCATCATTCTCGAATAGTATTTCTAGAGATAGCAACATTTGAGATAGAAAATGACTGTGACTCCTATTTTTGTTGGTGAAGAAATCAAGGCGATCCTGCGGTACACGGCCACCTTAGGCCCGATCCCCTTGAGAGATGACCTCCCTGAATTTACGTTCAGGGATTTAGAGGTAAGAATTTAACAACTTGATTCATTTTTATATTAAAAATTAAATATCACAACGACGTTTTTATTCATTTGTTTAAGATCTTGGTGCGCTCTATACACGTTGGCTTTGTCATCAAGTTTGACCTTAGGCCGGAGATATCATCCGTTGATGTCTCCGTCTCCTATCACCCGAACCTGGACCGGCTCGTTAGAAGAATTGGAGGTGAAAATAGCATCATAAAGGTATGTTTTCTCTCTCTCTCTCTCTCTCTCTCTCTCTCTCTCTCTCTCTCGCTTAATTACATCATTATTCCATGTTTCCTTTATTTCTTCACTAGGTGAGGAAGTTGGAGACATTCATTCTACCACACGAACGGGCCAAGTCGTTTATTTTTAAAGACTATTTTGAAAATCAGGGCAAAAGCAGCGGAAATTAAAAAAAAAAAAATATATATATATATAATCGTAAAAATAATAATTGAAAAAAAAATGGGAATAAATAAATAAATGAAAATTAAATACTAAACAAGCAATGAAAAGTCTCTATTTTTTTACAACATTTTATTTTTAAAAATCTTCATCGTCCCAATCAATTAAAATTGGAGGCGAAGATAGTACAAGTTTTTTTCTGGTTTTCTTATTAACCATAGTCGGGGGTTTCTTCTTTTCCAATAACTCAGTCTGGCTTCTAGTTATAATCGGTTCTTGACCGGTATTTCTGTTCACTTTACCCGAGATGTTATATTTTCGTGATTTTTTTACGATTGGTTTCGCGTTAGTGGGAGTAAAAGTCGAAGCTGCGGGGGTTTGAACTGTGTTAGTTTGAAATGTTGGGGTTTGAAGGGGAGGAGGAGGAGTTGGAGGGGGTGTATAGGTGGAAGGGTTAGAATGGATAATTATAGGTGACGATTGTATATTCGGTGGGGTTGATGGTAGATTGCTAACGCTAACCGTTTTCGGAACAATGTGTTTTTTAGAAAACTGATACTTTTGAAGCAATTCTTGATACCGTCGAGTTTTTTCTCTCGATGTAAGACCTTTTGTTCGAATTACCGCGAACATTTCCCGGTCAAGGTCCGTCATTTCATTGTTAATTAGATCTTGATTTGATCGAATTTGATCATATGGGACGAGAATTAATTTTTGAAGAGTATTCATTGTCCGAGTAATGTTGAAATACCACTGATAATGCTCGGGAGAAGCGTGGAAATTAACGGGAAAAAACCCCCGTGTTGTTTCAATTTCAGAAGAGACTTCTTTCTTTTTAACGAAATATTTTTATCAGCTAGTTTACGTATCAAATTCCTGTACTTGACTAATTTTCTCCTTGTTTTATTATCTATGATAACATTTCCTTTTTTTAAGTTGCTTGATAGTTGGCATATGAATTTAAGTTGCGGATCGTTTACACAATTTACCCCTCTTAGAGGAAGGCCGTTTAGACTACTAAATCTCCTCGAAGTTCTCGACATAATGATGAAATTAATTGTTAAATATAGCTATTTATAAAATATCATCGGTAGATCTTCCAAAATTCCGTGTCCTCTTAACCTCAAATCATCGGGGCAATCCACTCTGAGATCCAGAATTAGATACGCGTACGGCGATAAACTAGTCGCATCCTCATACGCCAACAGTAATTTATTGGGTTTTTTGGGGAAGACCTGTCTCGAAAGCGTAGCAATCTGATTCTTATCACGCATCATTCGCTTCAAAATTAAATAATGCGTGTTCAGGCTGATATCTCTCATTACAGAACCTTTAAAAATTAGACATATTCAAAGTACGGTAATAAAATATATGCAAATAAAATCCATACACAACCTTGCTTGTACATATTTTGACTTAATAATATGCAGCTGGCGTTTTTATGGTGCGCATTTTTAATGAATAAATTTCCGACAGTTTTATTGTCTTTCAATTCGTTTAGAAGGTCATCGATAATAATCAAGTTATTTACATTACAGTCTAGTAAATTTTCAAGATCATCGGGGATTCCCTTAACAAATTCCAAAATTGGAAGTTCCTTTAGTAACTTTTCAAACTCGGTTTGATACGAACCGTACATATAAATTATTCTCTGTATTTTCGGAGTTATGCAAAACTCGTGATTACGTAGTAATTTAAAAACAAACGTGCTTTTACCTGAAATAAAGTTTTAAAGTTAATAACTATCGTATTAAATATAAAAACAACGAAATTGATGTAACCTGATAAACTGGGTCCGTAAATAGCGTAGTTGCTAGGGTGACGAAACTTCAGATAGCACGAGTTCATTTTTAACAATGGATGTAATGATGTTCCGTGCCTGATATTTATACATGATTATTATTTTTTCTTTATTAAATCGATTTCGCTAATCCACGAGTTGAAGGATTCGTCATACGAATACCATTTAACGTAATGTTCTTTAGTACCATCGGATTTTTTACGCGTTTTTAAAAATTTTTCAATACGGAAAACGCAATCATTCAAATCTTTCCCCACGATTTGCATTTCCGGTTGAAGGAAAGTGCCCTCGATCAACCGAGAATTCAGATCTTCAATCTTATAGGTCCTCGGTTGCGTATTCAAAACCTTGAGCACTCTAAATAGTTCATCACTCCATCTTGGCTTGAATTTTTTATTAAACACGTTTGTTTGTTTGGAAATTCTAATAATGTTTCCCACGTATATATCTTCTGAATCTAAAGGGGGGCTGAAATCGATTTTACCAAACATTCTATACCAAACTTCTGCCGAGTTTTCGCTGTTGACTTCATTGGGATTCATTCCGATTGTTCTATGGAAACTGTCGTTATAAGCCTTTACCAAATTCGGTAATACATTATTGTAGTTAAACGTGTTATTCGCTGTCATATACTGGTAAATTCGATGTTTCATAGTTTGTATAAATCTATATAAAAAAACCCAAGTTAGACGCTTCCTTCCATTTAATAAAAAGCCTCACCTTTCGCATATGGACGATTTCATTTCCGAAAACGTTGTATAATATTTTATACCCTTACTTTTTAAATATATCTGGAAACGAGGACCGAATTCCGAACCTCTATCGCTAGTAACTAATTTAGGTTTGTGTCGATTGCTTTTTAATAGGATATGTTTAAAAGCTTGAATCACCGTCTCCACCCTCTTATTTTTAATCGGAACTAACGAACCCCATTTTGAAAAATAATCCACGCAAGCTAAAATATATCTGACCCCTTTATTATACCTTTTTAAGCTTTGCATATCAATTAAATCCAAACCCCAAATTTGATCAATACCAAATGAAATAACTCGCGGTCTCAAATAATTAATTCTAGCTGGTCTGTGTAGAGTATAAACATTTTGTTGTTTGAGAAATTCTTTAACATCCCGTACCCTATAACCAAACTTCCTCGCTTCCCTAAAGAGAGCAGCGACACTAGCGTAGGAACCTGGGCTTTTACTATTATAATAAATGCTTCGAATTTTCCCCCAATCTTTCCCCTTGTTTCGTGTCTCCTCTGCTCTACGCTTTTTCATCTCGTATCCTTTTCACAACCTAAAAAAAATCGCCGCCTAAACTTTCACCTTTCTTGGTCTATTCACTCTCTTTACTGTCTTTCTCAAATGTTTATTCGCATTCCAAAACCTTTTCCCCCGTCTAACTACCCTCCTACCTGATAGAAGTTTCCGCGAAACCTTAGACGGGACTATTATAATTCTCTTACGTAACATCATGGATCCAAATTCTGAATGAGTATGGTTTATTCATACACTTGTTATTTATAGGAAAATAACGCAACTAGGAATAATAGACATCTTAGTAATATTTTTTTATTATCACACATTACAAAATAGGGTTATTTTTCCGCTATATCCTTATTCCCGTAAGGTAATGAAGTAACACCATCTTCCAAAATATACCGTTTATCATCATAACACGATAACGCGGCTTTCTGAACTTTCAAGGTATAAAGTTCATGATTCTCAGACTGGAATCGATACATGGTCTCCGACGTACGTTTCCTTTTGAAAAGACAATTTTTATAGTCCTCGTGTCTTATTTTGTTTTTCACAACAGTTTTACAAATCCCTTTCAACGTTTTTTTTTCTTCCGTTTCACTCAACAAAAGACTATAAATTTTACTACGGAGCCCTACGTATTCGTGAATGGGCTTCCCCGAAGTTTCATCTTTGAACTTCCCCAACGCCTTTTTATTGACCTCATTGTAGAGAAAATGGTTCTTAGGATAATTGCTAAAGTCAAATTTATCACCGTGTCTTTCTAAATCTTTATACACGTTTTCCGTTTGAACTTCAATACAGAATGAATCAGTGTCGGTGAATAACAATTTCACACGATCATTATATACTTGCTTTAAGAAATTGAAGTAAAAATCGAACATGAGATGTTTTGATAATTCAAGAACAGAAAACCCTATGTAAATTGGTCTATTTAAAGTAATTTTTTTGGGGCGCATGGAAACGCCCACTAAATCTTTGTTAAATACCGTCACACTTTTAAACGAGGGTTGACTAACTTTCTTTAACAATGTTTTTTTCGTGTGAGCTAAATGAAATACTATTCTTTTCCTTAAATTTTCCATTGATTTACCAAATAACGAATTGACAATTAGCTTGAACAATGATTGTGTAAATTCGTCGGGCGCTAGCTTCCGCTGTTCGGTATTGAATTCAATAAACGGTCTAAGCCAACGCTCTTGTCTGAATTCTAACGCTCTATGTATTTTTGTTAAGACCATACCTTGTTGTAAGTAAAGTTTTAGATTTCTATAATGGAGAACATACTTCGTTTTAGACATTTGGTTGGGAATTAATTTTGGGTTTGATTCTTTAGGAGGTATGTTAAATTCTGCTAACACATCTTGACAATATGGTGAAAGTTGGGAAACCTGAACGCTCAACCTTTCAGGAGCCAAAGGGAAATCCGATGTAAAAGCATGAATTTCCGGGGGGTAAAGAAGGTCGCATTCGATGATGTATCCTAGATTATTATCATCGGGTATTTTGGGGATTTTTGTCATTAAACTATTTAATTCCGATTCGGGGACCCACTTAAAACCATCAATTGGTAAATAATCGCTTAAACTTGTCCCATATCTGAAATGATAGACTAACATTAACCCCTTGTAATTATTTTTAAAAATCGACAAGTAACTCACAGGTTATTACAATCCAGATAGAGAATGTAACTCGTTGGTTTATCATTAACATATGTTTGAGGAATAAGCGGGTTATTGGCAGCGGCGTATCGGTGTGTTATCATAGAAACTCCTCCACGGATTTCCGATTCTAGGAAGAGATACTGGTCGATGTCTAATAATAACTCTAGTTTCACCCCAGTTTTGAAAAGCATCGCTTGCCAGGCGTAACCTGGTACTGTTGAAAATATTACTTTCTAGTATTTAAGAACTACATTACCAACACCTTACGTGTGAACGAATGTAGAACATCAAGGTTGTAAAATTGAAAACATTTGTCTCTAAACTCGTTAAAAACATCACATAATTGAACACAGTCGGTAAGCACGTATAGATCATGTAGGTCACCTAGATATTTAAATGAATCCTTTAAAATTTTCAGCCTTTAGATTTTCTTGTTAGAAATAAAAAGCTATTACCCATATTTTTCAATTGGAATGTATTCCAAATTAATTTCACATGTTCATAATCCTCTTCATCGATACTTTTATCCGATAGAGTACTGAAAAACGCTTCTTTATCCGGAAGCGCTGTCTCATCGAAAACCTTCGAGGAAGTTACATATTCGTATGGATACGGTAATTTTTTTAATAGCAATTTCGCTTTGTCCTCTTCAAATAGGTTATTAAGAACCTTAAATTTTTCCGCCCCTTCTTTACCCAAATTCATCACGAGATTCGATAATGAAGTGTTTAGAAATCTAAAAACAATTACTATAATCACTTTTACCCGAGTAAAATAATGAAATATCTTACCTAAATGAGTCGATAAATCGGATATTACTAAACGTAAACGAAATGTAACGTTCCGTGTTTGAGGGGATGCAGGACAGTTTTTCATTTTTGAAAGATCCAGCCTTTTGAAGAATTAAATGTAAATCATAGCTGAAAAAATAGTGTTATGTTTTTAATCCTATTTTAGAATTTCATATTCAAACTATTACTTGGAGAGATTATGAAAAATACATGGTAGATATTTAGGGGGTTTGATTTTCAAATTACACGAAGAATGCGCCGCTCCACGAAACTGACCAGTTAAATGACAATGATCACGTACTGGTCGGTCATCATCATCATCATCATCGGCGAAATTCTTCTTACAAACCCTACAGTGACTTGAAAATTGAAACTCTTTCTCCTGTTTATCCGTCATAATTAGTGGAATATTTATAGAGAGCATGTAACTATTAATGTCAGCCTCTATTAGCATTCGTTTGAGAAAAACACTAACAGCGTCCAATCCTCTGTTTAAAGGGGGCTTCAATTAGAACCGGTTAAAAGCAATTGGAAATTAAAAAATGCACCTGTAAACAAACGGTTTTGATGTTGTACCATCGCTATTCATAACGATGTATGCAAAACCACAAGTGATATGTTGATTAATTTTATGCGTGTGCGAAACTTTGTTATCTTGTTCGGGGCCTGCAATCGGAGATAGAATAGATTCGAAATCGGCAACAACGTATCTCGGTATTTTTTCCCTCATTTCATAATTCTTAAAAGTAAATTCTTGTTCTTCCGGCATTTCTATTAATGTCGGCGCGTGTTTTTTACAGTCGTCGATGTGTTTATCCCTTAATGTTTGTTTGGAAAATCTGTGTAGACATCTCCGACAATAAAATGTCGCGGC
Organism: Phalangium opilio; assembly: GCA_019434445.1. Taxonomy (NCBI): domain Eukaryota; kingdom Metazoa; phylum Arthropoda; class Arachnida; order Opiliones; family Phalangiidae; genus Phalangium; species Phalangium opilio. The sequence goes on along the minus strand of JAEQBA010004467.1, from coordinate 1,947 downwards.
TTTCTTTTTAGTTAAATTAGAAAGAAGTCTCGATAAACTTTTAATCAGACAGAAATGTTTCTTTCTTCCTTTAGAAATTAACAACAGGTCTATTTGACGCCGTTCTTCACATTCGTATTCACTGATGAACAAAGGGTAGACAAACTTTTCGAATCCGAAAATATTGATACTTAAATTGTTACGCTTTTCGAAGGAAATTAGCTCACTCGGTGACACTTTGAATGGACTTTTAATATTTCCCATGTCTATTTCATCCAAATATCTCGCATAGTTACTAACTCTTTCATCGTGTAATTTAGCAGGATGTAATTTAGCTAGAATAGAGTATTCGAAACATCTCTCATCCTTATTTCGAATATTTATCAACGCTTTTTTCGATTTCAAAAACGGTGGTAGCTCGAAATATGACGCTGGTCTTAGTGGATGATATGATACGATATTTACTTGTAAAAACAGAATTTTGTTCAAAACCCAGTTGCTACCACCTTTCTGGAATTGTTCCAAAGAGTTCATTATTTTCTGAACACTTCTCTCTATTTGTTCATAAATCTCATCCTCGCTTAAAGTTGTATTTGTATAACCACGAAAGAAGGGAAACTCAAAGACTTCCTGCGTTGAATTAACTAATTGTCGACTAAACCGGACATTAACCACAAGGTACCATTTAATACCTCGTCTTTCAGTCAAATGTTTCTTCAAATACGTATATATCGCTTCTCTATGTCTACTAGTAAAAGTTAAAATATCAACTTCATTTTCATTCGCCTCTATCCGTGTCGTTACTAGAGCGTTACGTAAAATCGGAACTTCATTCAACTCTAAGTCATTAACTCCTGGTTGATTTAAATTCCTTTCACTCGATGTGTTAGTACGTGAAGTACTAGGTTGATTCAAATTATCACGTGAAGTACTAGGTTGATTCAAATTATCACGTGAAGTACTAGGTTGATTCAAATTATCACGTGAAGTACTAGGTTGATTCAAATTATCACGTGAAGTACTAGGTTGATTCAAATTATCACGTGAAGTACTAGGTTGATTCAAATTATCACGTGAAGTACTCGGTTGATTCAAATTATCACGTGAAGTACTCGGTTGATTAGTTTTGTTAGATGGGTCCGCATCATCCTTCCCTCGATCGGGGTAATTCTTTCTCAGTTGTTTTAATCGTTTATGAATGGATAAATGTTTTTCTAATCTGTAACAGCGTGAAAATGTCGCGCCGCAAACTTTACAAGTTAATTTGTTTTTTTGATGAACTTCGCGTATATGTCTATTTAACGTTTTCTTATAACTAAACTCCCGATTACAATCTGGACAGGTGAAATTCATGACGGTAACTGAAAGTGCGGGTCTTTTCTCGAGTAGGATGGTATTTATACATAATCGTGACATAAATTTTCTTATGTCTTGTATTCTTAGAGGGGTTTTTTTTCTTTTTAAATCACATCCCCTCCTCCTCTAATACTTTAAAAAATAACCTACATTTTAGTTTTTATAGGTCAGGAAATCGAACTGTCCAGACACGACATATTCGACTAAATTTTTTTTTAACCGCTAACACACCACCCCCTGAACTTTACGTCGTAAAAAACCATAGCTATGTCCTGTATTCCTCGAGGGGGTTTTTCTTTTTAAATCACATCCCCTCCCCCTCTAATACTTTAAAAAGTAACCTACATTTTAGTTTTTATAGACCAGGAAATCAAACGTGGGCGTCATAGAAAATACATAGTATGGGTTCCCTAAGGGTTCCATATGGGTTCCATATGGGTTCCATATGGGTTCCCTAAGGGTTCCATATGGGTTCCCTAAGGGTTCCATATGGGTTCCATATGGGAACCCTATGGGAAATAACATGGTGGTACTCTGGAAAACTCCATAGGTTTAACATGGTGGTTCTTGGGTTAGGACCCCCCTTTTCTCACTACTGAAATCATTGTCTTA
>JAEQBA010004466.1:0-25949 GCA_019434445.1 Phalangium opilio | reverse complement strand
TGCCTGCCACCGGATCGCCAACACCCTCTTCGCCTGCACCCTCTGCCTGCCACCGGATCGCCAACACCATCTCTGCCTGCCACCGGATCACCAACACCCTCTCTGCCTGCCACCGGATCGCCAACACCCTCTTCGCCTGCACCCTCTCTGCCTGTCACAAGATCGCCAACACCCTCTCTGCCTCCCACCGGATCGCCAACACCCTCTCTGCCTGCCACCGGATCGCCAACACCCTCTCTGCCTGCCACCGGATCGCCAACACCCTCTCTGCCTGCCACCGGATCGCCAACACCCTCTTCGCCTGCACTTCCCGCCTGCCACCGGATCGCCAACACCCTCTCGGCCTGCCACCGATCGCCAACACCCTCTCGGCCTGCCACCGATCGCCAACACCCTCTCTGCCTGCCACCGGATCGCCAAAACCCTCTCTGCCTGCCACCGGATCGACAACACCCTCTTCGCCTGCACCCTCTGCCTGCCACCGGATCGCCAACACCATCTCTGCCTGCCACCGGATCGCCAACACCCTCTCTGCCTGCCACCGGATCGCCAACACCCTCTTCGCCTGCACCCTCTGCCTGCCACCGGATCGCCAACACCCTCTTCGCCTGCACCCTCTCTGCCTGCCACCGGATCGCCAACACCCTCTCTGCCTGCCACCGGATCGCCAACACCCTCTTCGCCTGCACCCTCTCTGCCTGCCACAAGATCGCCAACCCCCTCTGCCTGCCACCGGATCGTCTGCACCCTCTCTGCCTGCCACCTGATCGCCAACACCATCTCTGCCTGCCACCGGATCGCCTGCACCCTCTCTGCCTGCCACGGGATCGCCAACACCCTCTTCGCCTGCACCCTCTCTGCCTGCCACAAGATCGCCAACACCCTCTCTGCCCGCCACCGGATCGCCTGCACCCTCTCTGCCTGCCACCGGATCGCCAAAACCCTCTCTGCCTGCCACCGGATCGCCAACACCCTCTTCGCCTGCACCCTCTGCCTGCCACCGGATCGACAACACCATCTCTGCCTGCCACCGGATCACCAACACCCTCTCTGCCTGCCACCGGATCGCCAACACCCTCTTCGCCTGCACCCTCTCTGCCTGTCACAAGATCGCCAACACCCTCTCTGCCTGCCACCGGATCGCCAACACCCTCTCTGCCTGCCACCGGATCGCCAACACCCTCTTCGCCTGCACCCTCTGCCTGCCACCGGATCGACAACACCATCTCTGCCTGCCACTGGATCACCAACACCCTCTCTGCCTGCCACCGGATCGCCAACACCCTCTTCGCCTGCACCCTCTCTGCCTGTCACAAGATCGCCAACACCCTCTCTGCCTGCCACCGGATCGCCAACACCCTCTCTGCCTGCCACCGGATCGCCAACACCCTCTCTGCCTGCCACCGGATCGCCAACACCCTCTTCGCCTGCACCTTCCCTGCCTGCCACCGGATCGCCAACACCATCTCTGCCTGCCACCGGATCGCCAACACCCTCTTGGCCTGCCACCGATCGCCAACACCCTCTCTGCCTGCCACCGGATCGCCAAAACCCTCTCTGCCTGCCACCGGATCGCCAACACCCTCTTCGCCTGCACCCTCTGCCTGCCACCGGAACGCCAACACCTCTTCGCCTGCACCCTCTGCCTGCCACCGGATCGCCAACACCCTCTCTGCCTGCCACCGGATCGCCAACACCCTCTTCGCCTGCACCCTCTGCCTGCCACCGGATCGCCAACACCCTCTTCGCCTGCACCCTCTCTGCCTGCCACCGGATCGCAAACACCCTCTCTGCCTGCCACCGGATCGCCAACACCCTCTTCGCCTGCACCCTCTCTGCCTGCCACAAGATCGCCAACACCCTCTCTGCCTGCCACCGGATCGTCTGCACCCTCTCTGCCTGCCACCTGATCGCCAACACCATCTCTGCCTGCCACCGGATCGCCTGCACCCTCTCTGCCTGCCACGGGATCGACAACACCCTCTTCGCCTGCACCCTCTCTGCCTGCCACAAGATCGCCAACACCCTCTCTGCCTGCCACCGGATCGCCTGCACCCTCTCTGCCTGCCACCGGATAGCCAAAACCCTCTCTGCCTGCCACCGGATCGCCAACACCCTCTTCGCCTGCACCCTCTGCCTGCCACCGGATCGCCAACACCATCTCTGCCTGCCACCGGATCACCAACACCCTCTCTGCCTGCCACCGGATCGCCAACACCCTCTTCGCCTGCACCCTCTCTGCCTGTCACAAGATCGCCAACACCCTCTCTGCCTGCCACCGGATCGCCAACACCCTCTCTGCCTGCCACCGGATCGCCAACACCCTCTTCGCCTGCACCTTCCCTGCCTGCCACCGGATCGCCAACACCATCTCTGCCTGCCACCGGATCGCCAACACCCTCTCGGCCTGCCACCGATCGCCAACACCCTCTCTGCCTGCCACCGGATCGCCAAAACCCTCTCTGCCTGCCACCGGATCGCCAACACCCTCTTCGCCTGCACCCTCTGCCTGCCACCGGAACGCCAACACCTCTTCGCCTGCACCCTCTGCCTGCCACCGGATCGCCAACACCCTCTCTGCCTGCCACCGGATCGCCAACACCCTCTTCGCCTGCACCCTCTGCCTGCCACCGGATCGCCAACACCCTCTTCGCCTGCACCCTCTCTGCCTGCCACCGGATCGCAAACACCCTCTCTGCCTGCCACCGGATCGCCAACACCCTCTTCGCCTGCACCCTCTCTGCCTGCCACAAGATCGCCAACACCCTCTCTGCCTGCCACCGGATCGTCTGCACCCTCTCTGCCTGCCACCTGATCGCCAACACCATCTCTGCCTGCCACCGGATCGCCTGCACCCTCTCTGCCTGCCACGGGATCGACAACACCCTCTTCGCCTGCACCCTCTCTGCCTGCCACAAGATCGCCAACACCCTCTCTGCCTGCCACCGGATCGCCTGCACCCTCTCTGCCTGCCACCGGATAGCCAAAACCCTCTCTGCCTGCCACCGGATCGCCAAAACCCTCTCTGCCTGCCACCGGATCGCCAACACCCTCTTCGCCTGCACCCTCTGCCTGCCACCGGATCGACAACACCATCTCTGCCTGCCACCGGATCACCAACACCCTCTCTGCCTGCCACCGGATCGCCAACACCCTCTTCGCCTGCACCCTCTCTGCCTGTCACAAGATCGCCAACACCCTCTCTGCCTGCCACCGGATCGCCTGCACCCTCTCTGCCTGCCACCGGATAGCCAAAACCCTCTCTGCCTGCCACCGGATCGCCAACACCCTCTTCGCCTGCACCCTCTGCCTGCCACCGGATCGCCAACACCATCTCTGCCTGCCACCGGATCACCAACACCCTCTCTGCCTGCCACCGGATCGCCAACACCCTCTTCGCCTGCACCCTCTCTGTCTGTCACAAGATCGCCAACACCCTCTCTGCCTGCCACCGGATCGCCAACACCCTCTCTGCCTGCCACCGGATCGCCAACACCCTCTCTGCCTGCCACCGGATCGCCAACACCCTCTTCGCCTGCACCTTCCCTGCCTGCCACCGGATCGCCAACACCATCTCTGCCTGCCACCGGATCGCCAACACCCTCTCGGCCTGCCACCGATCGCCAACACCCTCTCTGCCTGCCACCGGATCGCCAAAACCCTCTCTGCCTGCCACCGGATCGCCAACACCCTCTTCGCCTGCACCCTCTGCCTGCCACCGGAACGCCAACACCTCTTCGCCTGCACCCTCTGCCTGCCACCGGATCGCCAACACCCTCTCTGCCTGCCACCGGATCGCCAACACCCTCTTCGCCTGCACCCTCTGCCTGCCACCGGATCGCCAACACCCTCTTCGCCTGCACCCTCTCTGCCTGCCACCGGATCGCAAACACCCTCTCTGCCTGCCACCGGATCGCCAACACCCTCTTCGCCTGCACCCTCTCTGCCTGCCACCGGATCGCCAACACCATCTCTGCCTGCCACCGGATCACCAACACCCTCTCTGCCTGCCACCGGATCGCCAACACCCTCTCTGCCTGCCACCGGATCGCAAAAGCCCTCTCTTGTGTTCTTGTGTGATTACGACCATCAGGTGTACCCAATCTGTTGGCTCTGTGACAGGGACTATGGGCTTGAAGACGTCGTAGTTCCTGTGAGACCGGTTCTTGGAGTAACTGCGGTATCTGGCGGGGTGCGATGCTTGATGGGATTGCGTTGGGCTTCAGGTGAACCTTGTGTTTCCCGGAGAGTTTTCTGATTCTGTCAAAAACGTCTTGGTACCTCTGCATAATACCCTGAGGCGACATCTGGTCAATGATGTGTGGGGGAGGAATTGAAACTTTCTTGATTAGCTGTTGGTGTTGAGGTTGGCTGAGTGTTGTGATTGTGGCAGGCATTTGACGTGCCTGTGGTATTGGAGTGACGTGTTGTGGTTTCTGCTCTTGAATCACGTTTGCGGTCTTGGTTATTCGTAGCGGACGAGTCTTAATCTCCCATTGCGGACCGTGTTTCAGCCTATCCCGTCGTGGGTTTAGGTTGCGTGAAATGAGGCCGAGATCCACTGAAGCTCTAACTCCCAGGATAGGCATGGTTTTCCGTGGGCAGACGTAGAACATCGGACGTAGATCACCCCAATGACATCGCTTCTGTGGCCCGAGTACGCTCGTATTGTGTATGGTAGTTTGTGTAATCGAGGTTTAATTGGGAATAAATCTTATATCCCAGTGTGAATAATGTTGACTTGTGAGCTAGTGTCTATCTTCATTGTGACCGGGAAGTTGGAGAAATAGACTGTTTTGAGCCATTCCTCCCTCCGAGCTAAAGGTGTGCTCATGTCATGGCAGTGGAGTGTGAGCGCATTGCAATAAAATGTGCTATCAGTTTCTTGGTGAAACGGTTCACCGTCGTCTGGGTATGAGCCGGGATAAGGGTCGTCGAAGTAGTCTGGATCGATGAATGTGATTACGTCACTGAATCCGCGTGAACGGCAGTGTGAGGCCCAATAACCTCTGCGGTTACACTGGTAGCACTGAGAATTGTGTGCTGGGCATTGATGCTGAGGATGGGGTCCATTTCCGCAATTGGTACATAGTCGAAGACCATATAAGAGAAGGCAGCAATGAAACTAAGAAAATGGAGAAACAGCTCAACCGAAGTCCAAAAAAGAATTAAGGAAAAAATTGGGAACCAGAGCCCAATTCAGAGAAGCTAATCTTAAAGCGCGGTAGCAAAAGCCAGATGGTTTTAGCAGTAGTCTGGAACGACCAGAAAGACACCTTTGGATTTCAAGTCGATTCCTTAATTGAGAGCATTCCAGAGTTCGAAGATACGAAACGGAATTTTACTAAAATCAGCTGCGAGGAATTTGGACCCTTTCGGTTTACTATCGCCATTTTCCGGAAGAGTATAAATTATGCTTCAAGAGATATGGCTGCAAAGGAAGGGGTGGGACCAACCATTACCGGAAGAGGTAGCAAGAGCGTGGAGAAGCTGGTTGGCAGAGTTACGTGATCTAGCCCTAATATTCACGCCAAGACACTGTCATTTGAATCTAGGAGAAGAAGAAATAGAGGCAATGGAGTTGCATGTCTTCTTTGACGCGTATTACGTCAAAGAAGGGAGAAATCACGACCCTCTTAGTCACGTCAAAAACTGGAGTCGAGCCTAGTGATCGTACGGGGAACCCGAACCCGACCCGGGAAGTCGGGGATCCCCGGTATTTTCCAACCCGACCCGACCCGGCCAGTCAATTTTGAAGTCGGGTTTTAAAAAAATCGGGGTGGGCCCGGAGTAGAGGGTAAGATATTTTTGACGGTCATGCTTTGTGATAGAGTAGAGAGGGACGGGAATCTGATGCGGCGAGATTGAATTTTTAATTTTTTTCTGTATCGAGGCTTCTAAAGCCAGTGGAACACTGATAAATTTCGGTAATTTCAGGGTCGACCGCCAAACGCCAAAGTATTAATTTCGTGTTAAGTTGCGAGCAATTGATTCCAAAATTAAGGAGTTTCACAGAGTACCAGAAACCCCATTCAGCCACTGCCCAAGACATGAACAATTTGTAAACTTTAAAGATGGAAGTTGCGCTTGTTCTGGAACAATCAGTTACCCCAATCCCTTCCACGACGTTCTATCAGATAGCAATGATATGGCAGATGTTCATGGCAGATTCGCCTATTACTGGATTCACTAAAGCAGTGATAACTTGGAACTAAATTACTGGAAATAAATTTCTTACATTACATAGTACATAGCTACTAGGTATATTTTTTTAGAATATTTTAATTACACTTATATTATTAAAAAGGAAAACAGCGACCCGACCCGATTTTCCGGGGTTTTTTTTCGCAACCCGACCCGGAGCCCGACCCGACAAAAATCTCACCTCGTACGATCACTGGTCGAGCCAATCAATAAGCTGGCAGTTCCAGTACTAGAGTTACTGGCAGCTGTAGTTGGTGCCAGGTTAACCCAAAGAGTAAATCAAGTTTTCAAAACAACTAAAGAAAATATTCAATACTGGTCGGATTATCAAACCGTAATTAAAAAATATTGACTTCACTCTTGGCTTAGTGAACAGTTCAATACGTTTAGTTCAGGGTGTAAAAGTTCATTCTGAAGAAGCAAATAAAATTCAAATTTATATAAATTAAATTTAAAAATGAACATCTTTACGAGCTAGGTCCAGTCAAAACTGAATTTGAAATTATTCCAAGAGCTTATGTTCTTCGCCAAAAAATTCCAATATGTATAGCCTGAGAAATATCATCATCATCAGGTGCACTAAACACCCGCGCGAATACCACACCGTCAGATTTTGTGGCAGTGGGAACCCTAACCACTTTCCACAACTCGAAACCACCTCATCTTCTACTGCCTCTACCAACCCCATCGTAGACCAACTTCATACGATGTCACCAAAAAAGGAGGGCTTCCTACAAAAAAAGTGAGATCCCATCAAAAACTTTAACATGTACAAAAATGGGCCAAGACTCGCTTCGTGCCCTCTCCGTCGTAAAACAATCTGAGATCCCATGTAGAGCCAAGTCTGTCATTTTCTTCTCATTCAATCGCCAATTGAACAATTATGTTATAAATTTAGTTTTTTTCCTAATTAATAAAAACTATTTTGAACAACATAATGCCACAATCATTCTTTGAAGCCACAATTACCATTACTTATGTATTACCTCCTTTAATTTGTTGACCATTTTACGGTGTTCAGCATGTTTTTTATTGCGGTCCGAATATTCCTTTGATTTTATTTTCGAAAGACATGGCAATGATTGGTATAATTCTATAAAGGCAGCTATAAATTATAAAAAAAATGTCTTAGTAGTTTTGCAGTTTGCTTTTTTCTCACGCGGTAGCGCGCTGATTGAAAATGACCCTTTTTGCCACCCCAATCGTAAGAAAAAAGCGTAAACTTTTTGTTTGATTGAAAACGAGCCTTTAGTGGACAAAGATTAGAAAAAGTAAATGATAAGAGAACAAATTCAATGACCGAAGTAACAGATATCAAGTTTTTTCAGTTTAATGACATGATTAATTCATCAAAACTTGCAGAGGTTAACGGTATTAGTTAGTATAGGGCGCTGTCGGTCAGCTGTGGCATAGGGGCTAGCCACCACCCCTCTATGCATTGTAAAGGGACCCACCTGTAAACAAGCCACAGGCTTAGTGTGGATATCCCTTCATAGGCAAAGCTTAGATTATTATTATTATTATTATAAAACATAAATTATTTAAAAAAATACTTATCTTCGTTTTTTCACCAAAATTACATTTGCATTGTTTTCGAAAGTGAGATTATTCATTCTATATATCCTTTTTGGTATTAACAGTTTTCGAATGACAAGTATTAGAATAAATGTCCGAGTATGGATATGGATTATTTTTCAAGGTTTCTCTTTTCGAAGTATAAGAGAAAACGATGTTTAAATCGACTAAATGCAACCGAAGGATAAAATTTTAACTTTCATCATGATTGACATTTTAAACGTCGCTTTAGAGTGCTTTGGTTTTGCGCCTTTATTTATACGACCATGATTCGATTGGGTCCCATTTTTTGGGTCGACGATTTAAAATGTTTTATAAATCAATTTTCTTCTTATGTTAGTTGAAACACTCTTGGAGTTCTTTGAGAATTGAAACTCTTTCTAAAAGTTCATCGCAGGACCTGGGTAGCTCTGCAAAAGCTTAACTTGCTACCAGGGCAGAAAAATGGCAGTTTAACTTAAGATGAACAATATTTTTAATCTTTTCTTGGAGACGACTAACAAATGAGTTTTGAATTCCCACCTTAGTAATGTAATTATGACAGTTCACAATAACGGGGGTGAAACCTCTTATAGGAATAAAATTGGGCTATCACCCCGACGGCTTTTTCAGGGGCATTCTATGCCGCGAGTCGGAGGTCTAAGTACGGGTAGGGATATATTGTCTTCCGTCGAATTTCGATCGACCGGGTGAACGGGGTGTAGAAATCCGTAGAAATAACATGGGGTTATCACCCTGACGGCAGATTTCTACCGTCGATTTCAAGTGATCAGTGAACATGAGGATCAATGGGAGAACTTCGAAATTTTGTATTAATTCTTAGCAACAAGAGGTTAAAAGGAGTGTAAAGTTTCGGGTTATATTCATTTTCTCGTCGTCTTTAAACGGATTCGAAATATGTAAGTATAGGAGAATTTCTTTGTAAGGCTGGAACTTGCCCTAATTTTTTTTATTTCTTAAAAAGTGGTGGTATACCGATCAATAAACTGTCAGATATTCGATCCCCTATGAAGTAACATGGATAACCCTATTCTAAGGAGATGTGTTTTAGAAGTGAATTTTCTACGGGTTAATAACGAATACGTAATAAAAGAATTAGCGTACTATATAGTTGAAACAGGCGAAAACGGCACGTTTGTTTTCAAGCCGCCATTCTCATATGGCGAACTCAGCTTGAAGGACCGCCGATTAAATGATTGGGTTTCACGGAATATATGGGCTCTCAGTTGGGATGATGGGGAATACGAATTCAAACACTTTATCAGCATTATAAGAGGGTTATCGGGGAAAGCTGATATCTTTTGGACGAAAGGCTTAGAGAAGTCGAAACCTATCGATGACTTCGTGAGAAATGCCGAGACTCTTGGCTGTCCTATTTAGATAGTTACATAGGATAAAATTATGGGATTATAATTGTACTTCTTAAGGCTCGTTCACATTACCCAACTTTTGTCAGCTGACAAGAGCAGTCCTACTAGTCCGTCCGACTTGTCGTATAGTAGTGATGCCACGAATATTCGGTTACTATTCGGTATTCGGCCTATTCGGCCATTTTTTTCGTATTCGGTATTCGGCCGAATATTTCGTAATATTCGGCCGAATACCGAATATCCAATCATGAAGGAAAAAAACGGAAAAATTACTCAAAAAATTATTTATTTCAATAACAATTTTTACTTTAATATTTGTAATCTATCAGTGGTAAGTTGTGATGAATAAAAAAAAGCATATAGGGAGAGGGCGTTTGTCAGGGAGGGAAAGAACATCCGACGTCGTTTTATACCTCTACTTAGGGGAGCGTTTGTAGGCGCGATACTGAAATTCCCCCGTTAGGGGGATGGAATCAAGGTAAGAGATATAAGCCTATGACGTGGCAAGAATGGGTTTGCCCTCTCCCTATAGTGACACGATCTACTCGCAAATGAACCAAAAACCTAAAGACATTATAGACGGGTCCTATAGTGTTAAACAGAGCGCGTTGAAAAATCGCCCTTTTCATTACCTCCTTCCCGAGTTTATCACCAACGTTGAAAGCTTCCGCGCAGGCGCGCTGTAGCAGAGGCGGTAGAGAGCGGATCTAAACAGTGTATCCCTCTCTCTGCTTGCGCGCCAATATTGCGCAGAGCAGTAATCGCGTTACAGCTAGTGCCGAGAGGAGAGGAGAGTTTTCCCACGTGACCCTACATTTCGCCAAGGAATATGGAGATAGGGAAGTTTCGTGTAACGCTATAACTCCGGTCGCCCAAAAATCCCGTTTTCGGCGTGGATGTGCATGTGCGCACGCGCCGCACTTTTCTCGCGCATCGTGTTGAGGATAGGCGGCACTACCGGTTTCCTGCGCAGTTCAAACTAACGCCGAATATAAGTCACGTGACCTGCTACATTTCGTGAAGAGAGATTCCTATACTGACCAAACTTCCCTATCTACATCTTCCTTGATTTCGCGTAGCCGTCTGCCTATTCACCTCACCATGAGACCTGTCCCATAGAGTGCTGTCAGAAGCGCCGGTGTGACGTCACCCATGCTGTTTTCCCATAAAGAAAAAACGGTAACTGTCATGGCCGCCCATTGCTAAAGGCAGACTCATGACGTTTAACCTTGGATCTGACGTCACAACTGACAGCACTCTATTGCGGTCCGTGCGGGGGATGTACGTATTTCGCGGAACGGGTTACAGCTCATAACCGGTTTCGCGCGAGTTGCACATATCTCACGGCCGAATATTCGGTGCTTCGGCCGAGAGCATGGCCGAATATTCGGTATTCGGTATTCGGCAAAATCAATATTCGCGGCATCACTATCGTATAGTGTGAATGTTACGGCCGACCAGATTTTTGTCAAGTCAGAACGACGTTCTTAATCGGGTGTGTGCCCGATTAGAGTCAGGTTGACAAAAGTCGGGTGGCTTTTAAGCCAATGAGAGAGCAGTATTTTCGTGACGTCGCGTAAACCGACTAGCGGCTCTAGCCAGAACGTCCAGAAGTTGTCGTCTGGCCGGCTTTAATGTTTTTCGCTTCTGTATTTTGGTAAGCCTTTGCAAATTGTACATATTGCTATGGACAAGAAGAAAACCAAAGTCACGGTATATATATTATCATGCTATTTTGTAAATATAATAATTTGAATTAAACGGATATTATAGAAATTTAGTTGGAATAGTGGAGATAAGCAGAAGCTTATAGAAATGATTCAACCCAATGAATTTATTTACAATTCCAAACACGCAAACTATAAGAAAACGGCGCTAAGAGAAGAAGTTTATCAGGAGATATCAAATCGAATTGGATGTTCAGGTATTCTATTAATATTATATAAAACATAATGAATAAACCCCAATATAAGACAACTTTGTTCACGTCATCAGTTACCGATGCTAAACATCGTTGGGAAGGTTTGCGCACATATTTTTCAAACGAGCTTACGAAAGTGACCTCTTCTAAAAAAAGTGGTTCAGGCAGTGACGATGTGTATGAACCTAAATGGGAATTTTTTGGTGATTTAATGTTTCTAAAGACATCCCTGCAACCCCGAAAATCCCGCTCAAGTTTAGAAACAGAGGAACTGTGTACACAATCGTTTAGTTTGTTCCCAAATGAAATAATAGAACCTGGTGATAGTATCGCAGAGGTAATTACACCTGAAGTGTTAGAAACCGCTACTGGGACTCCTTCTAGACCTTCGTCAATGTCGGATGAAACATCTGCCACCGGAAGTTCTTCACATTCAGATTATGCCAAACTTACCAAAGCAAAAAGATAAAGGAGAATGATACATCATTGACCGATGAATTTTTGGGAGAAGCTCTCTCATGTTTGAAAACCTCGTCAAAAGCACCTACAGTTGAAACTCGTGATGAACATGATTTGTTTGGAGCTTTTGTCGCATCACAAATGCGGCTACTAAAGCAAAAAGATGCCGATATACTCAGGTGTAGTATAATGAAGATGATATTTGAAAAAAGCATGAACATTTTGCAGAATAAACAATTGTTTATAATTAGTATTGATTGAACTTATTTCTTAACTGTAATCGTAAGGATCCATGTAACCATTTAACGTTAATATACAGGGTGTTTCTGATAAGTCTGCCATAAATCAAGGGGCGTGTTCTTTGGGTCAAACTGAGTGGAAAGTGTCAAAGAACATGGGGTGTACAAGAATTTGCAACGAAGATATGGCCCCCCAAACATTGGCCCCTAAAACAAGAAAATATTCGAAAATGTAGACTAAAACAAATTCAGCCTTATCAACTTGTTTAGAAATATGAGACAATTCCAATAGTTTCCCTCTAACATCGTTATTGAACTTTCACCTGGCAGAAGTGTATTAAATGAGTAGAAGTATGCCTACTCTAGTAAAGTAAATTCAAAGTATCATGGTACCTTTCGGTTGGTATTACTTTTATTCTTAACAAGTTAACATGGACGTTACAGGTATTGTTCAAAATGTCCACCAACAAACATGTTAAGACAAACATGAACCCGTCTTTCGAAAGATTCTTGGACATGTTGGAAGATTCCTGGCATGTTGCTGATTGTTTGACAACCTTCAATAATTCGTCTTCGCAAGTCTTCCTCATCACTGACTTCATTCTTGTACACGATGTCTTTGAGATGACCCCAAAGATAGAAATCGCACGGATTTAAATCCGGAGATCTGGCTGGCCACGCAACTGGTCCTCCACGCCCAATCCACCTCAAATTAAACGTAGCATTAAGATGTTCTCTAACTGCACGGCTGAAATGTGGGGGTGCCCCGTCGTGCATAAACCACATGTCACGAAGTAATGCTAACGGTATGTCCTCGAGTAGTTCAGGTAAAGTGTCTCTTAAGAACGTGAGATATGCTTCACCATTTAGTCTGGGTGGAAGAAAATGCGGACCTAGTAAATGATTACCGACAATGCCGCACCATACGTTTAAAGAAAATTGCTGTTGGTGACTTCTAACACTAGTTGCGTGTGGGTTTAATTGGCGCCATTCGTGGTGGTTGTGATAGTTCAGAATTCCATGCCGGGAAAAATGTGCCTCGTCGGTTACTAAAAGGACCCGTGGAAATTGATTGTCCTCTACTCTGGCCAAAAACCACTCGCAAAAGTCGATGCGTCTTGGATAATCTGCCGGGTTAAGAGCTTGCACCTTTTGAATATGATACGGGTGAAACTGTTGTCCGCGGAGAATTCGCCAGACCAAAACGTGATTAACATGTAATTTCGTCCAACTTGTCTGGTACTTGACGAGGGGTCCTCATCGAACATGGCAAGGACGTCTTCCTCGATTTCCTCCATGTCTTCTGGAATGTCTCGCTCTCGAACGTTGTTGGGTTGTACTTGTCCGATGTCCCTCAAGCGCCTGTCAACAGCCTCGAACGTACGACGATTTGGTATGCGTCGTTGCGGAAATTGTTCCTGGTATCGCCGCTGTGCTTCCACTGAATTGCCCTGCGCCAGTCCATACATGAGATGCATCTCTGCATATTCTGCATTGGTATACGCCATACTGTACTACCACGCGTTCGTTCGAAGTGATACTGTGACGTTATCAACAACATCGCGTTACTTTATAGCAAACCACCGTTTAGTTTTACGTTTGCGTCATGACTGTCAGCATTGTTTTTTATTCACGGACTTCATTCTTGTACACGAAGTCAAAAAAATCTTTGAGATGACGCAAACGTAAAAACTAAACGGTGGTTTGCTATAAAGTAACGCGATGTTGTTGATAACGTCACAGTATCACTTCGAACGAACGTGTGGTAGTACAGTATGGCGTATACCAATGCAGAATATGCAGACATGCATCTCATGTATGGACTGGCGCAGGGCAATTCAGTGGAAGCACAGCGGCGATACCAGGAACAATTTCCGCAACGACGCATACCAAATCGTCGTACGTTCGAGGCTGTTGACAGGCGCTTGAGGGACATCGGACAAGTACAACCCAACAACGTTCGAGAGCGAGACATTCCAGAAGACATGGAGGAAATCGAGGAAGACGTCCCTGCCATGTTCGATGAGGACCCCTCGACAAGTACCAGACAAGTTGGACGACAATTACATGTTAATCACGTTTTGGTCTGGCGAATTCTCCGCGGACATCAGTTTCACCCGTATCATATTCAAAAGGTGCAAGCTCTTAACCCGGCAGATTATCCAAGACGCATCGACTTTTGCGAGTGGTTTTTGGCCAGAGTAGAGGACAATCAATTTCCACGGGTCCTTTTAGTAACCGACGAGGCACATTTTTCCCGGGATGGAATTCTGAACTATCACAACCACCACGAATGGCGCCAATTAAACCCACACGCAACTAGTGTTAGAAGTCACCAACAGCAATTTTCTTTAAACGTATGGTGCGGCATTGTCGGTAATCATTTACTAGGTCCGCATTTTCTTCCACCCAGACTAAATGGTGAAGCATATCTCACGTTCTTAAGAGACACTTTACCTGAACTACTCGAGGACATACCGTTAGCATTACTTCGTGACATGTGGTTTATGCACGACGGGGCACCCCCACATTTCAGCCGTGCAGTTAGAGAACATCTTAATGCTACGTTTAATTTGAGGTGGATTGGGCGTGGAGGACCAGTTGCGTGGCCAGCCAGATCTCCGGATTTAAATCCGTGCGATTTCTATCTTTGGGGTCATCTCAAAGACATCGTGTACAAGAATGAAGTCCGTGATGAGGAAGACTTGCGAAGACGAATTATTGAAGGTTGTCAAACAATCAGGAACATGCCAGGAATCTTCCAACATGTCCAAGAATCTTTCGAAAGACGGGTTCATGTTTGTCTTAACGCCGTTGGTGGACATTTTGAACAATACCTGTAACGTCCATGTTAACTTGTTAAGAATAAAAGTAATACCAACCGAAAGGTACCATGATACTTTGAATTTACTTTACTAGAGTAGGCATACTTCTACTCATTTAATACACTTCTGCCAGGTGAAAGTTCAATAACGATGTTGGAGGGAAACTATTGAAATTGTCTCATTATTTCTAAACAAGTTGATAAGGCTGAATTTGTTTTAGTCTACATATTCGAATATTTTCTTGTTTTAGGGGCCAATGTTTGGGGGGCCATATCTTCGTTGCAAATTCTTGTACACCCCATGTTCTTTGACACTTTCCACTCAGTTTGACCCAAAGAACACGCCCCTTGATTTATGGCAGACATATCAGAAACACCCTGTATATTTTAAATATCCCAAAGCTCTTTCATAATACCTTAAGATTACACCAGTAATGTTTAATTATGAAAACGAACGTACAAATAATGTAACGTTTATTATCACTGTATTTTAAACGTTCCCTTTTATTGTCAAAGTTTACATTTAAATCAGCTTTAGTTTCAAAATTTCAATTTAACTGTCCACCTTTAACTTCAAAGTTTCCAGAGTTTTGTTGCGAATTTGAACATAAAGTGCAAGTTCTTGATGTTAAATGATAACGATTACATTTAATATTCACGAATCCTTGCCCATTATCAATGCAAAGCCCCTTCATTGCAAAAATATTGCATGAATTCCTCTTGTACTCTCTTGGCCTCGGCTGATGCTGAGTGCATGTGGCAAGCACAATAGTTTCCACATTTGTTGGTAGAGCTTGAATAGATTTAAGTAATATTCGAAACCTATTCCCAAGAATTCCAAAGAAATTTTCAGACACTCTACGCGCTCTTGATAACCTAGAATATAAATAATATGAATTATATAATTATATCAACATTACATGTAACCACTTCTAGTCTAACGTCTATTATCTATTTATTTATTACCTATAGTTAAAGACTCTTTTATGAAATGTGAGTTCATTTTTTGAAAAGGGTCTCATTACGTTTGGTTTCAACGTAAAGGCTTCATCGGCCACAATAACATAAGGTACAGCTTTTTGCCGCCCAGGTAGAGGTTGGGGCTTTGGCAGCTTGTGTGAATCCCTTTCTAGAGCTTCACAGAGTTTAGAATTCGCGTATGTCGAGCTGTAGTGACATCTCCCATTTGCGCCGACATCAAAGAAAATTGCCTACAATTAAACTATTACAATATACGGTTTATATGCAAGTGTATTGTTGTTTATCATACTTTACAATTCGCATCAACTAGAGCCAACAGGACGATGCTGAATGTGCCTTTATAGTTGAAGAAGTATGAGCCTGAATTCGGTGGAGCTGTGATATTCACATGCTTTCCGTCAATAGCTCAGTTATCATGTTGCCATGCTTTCTTGAAACCTTTTGCGATTTTTAGCCAATCTTTTTCAGATTGGGGATACGCTAAGTGCCTGTATCAAAGATTGCATATAGTGGTGACTGATTTAAAAAGGTGATTAGTAATCACTTTGGCGCAAGCTGTTTGAATATTGCTTCACACGTTGCGTAGATGATGTTATGAATAGTGCTAACGCCCATACGGAACTGATACCTTAACGAATGCATGCTTTCTCCTACAAAACAAAAGTGTTTAACGTTCCAATTCAAATCATGTTGCATCTACTTATAATTCACAAACCTGTTGCTAAAAACCGAAGGGTGACCGCCAACCGCTCATCGGCAGGAATAGGGGCCCTAAACAAAGTATCCTGTTTTTCAATGTGGACTTTAACAGCTTCAAGTATAATTCCAAAGGTATTTTCTGACATTCGTAGATAACAACGATAGTCATCAACATCATGCCTTAGCTCCAATAATAATGCATTGTATGCCCCTTTTTCTCCTCTTTTCTTTATCCAGTTTTTCACCCACACGGTCCTTTTCTTTTTTAGTTTCTTATCTTTCTGTCAAGACACAATAGCAGCAATACCCATTAAGGCAACGATTCGTTTTCTATTGTTATCTTCTTCACCATGATAATCCATGTTATCCATCGCAATTAAGAATGTACGTCTGAACAGCAGACGATTCTAACGTTTTCCATTGCCTTAATTCAAGGAGTACCGTTACTGGAGTGAAAAGTTAAAGCGCCATGAAAGAGCATTAAAGCCCGCTTTCCTACCATAATACTTCATGCTGAAAAACAAACTATCACCCAATTGAACACGGCATGACTTTTCATTGATGTACATGCCATCTCGTGGCACATTGTAGAACTAAACATCTCAAAAGAGCAGAGTTCAAAAAACAACTCGAGTCGGGGAGTGTGAATGTCGCAACTGACCTGACTAGTCCATCTGACAAGTCTGCCTGTACTAGTCTGGTCATTGTCGGCTGACAAAAGTTGGGTAATGTGAACGAGCCTTATCCCTTATGGAATGAAACAATAAATAAGTAAAACCATCAAATTCTACTCTATTTGAGTCTTTTTGGGTTTGCAGTATTGGGTTAATTGGAATAGGAGAACTGGGAATTGGGTTGAATGAGGTTTGAGTAAATGGGAATAGGGTGTTTTAAATTGAGTGAAATGGGGAGTAACCTGATTTAGTACCCAAAATGTTATAAGTGCAATATGACCTTTAATTTTTCATATATTTACGTACAAAATATAAAACATTAATTGGCTAAAACATTTTTATAAGATGATAACTATAGAAGATTTTTAGACCAATTTACTGCCAAATTCGGCTACTTTTCGGTCGAATGGGTTTCGCTCCAATGGGCCAGGAGCGTATTAGGTTTGTAATTATTATATTACCAATGCTTATTTTGATTGCGTTTATAAAAATTATATTGATTTTTTTCTTATAGTTAATGACCATAAGTGATGATTAGTAATTGATTACTCTTATTAATTAAAAATTAGAGTTTATTAAATAAATTATCATTAACGTTCATAGGTAAAATAAACTTGAAACGATAATTTTTGTTTGTCAAATATGTAACTGAAAAGTACCCAAATAAGAGTTAATTAAATAAATTATCATTAACTTTTTTTGGCAGATTTAAACTTGAAATGATAATTTTTCTTTGTCAAAATTTGTTACTTAAGAGTGAAAAGAACCTTCGAAAGTGCTTGTGCTTGGTAAAATTTATTATTAGGATTATTTAAGTAATCAAACGTTAATAGAAAGATTTTATCGCGAATCAAGTTATCATTTCTGTTTGTCCAAAATTGTAACGCGCATAAAGAGAAAAATTAAGCTTTAAAACTTTAGCTTATCTAATCCCAAAACCCAAATTAAATGTACAGGTATAGTTAACGTCAAAAATGTATCTGTCTAGAAGCACTTATAAGTTAATTTAATTAACTTACAATAGTAACATATTTAATTCGAACACTTACATAGATATCATTAACTTGCTTAGTTACAGAAATTTCACTGATACACTCTCCAGAGACTACGGTATTATTATTTTTTTGGTTTATAATTCAAATGTCTCATACGTTAAAAATGTATTAGTTTTTATTATATTTTAGACAATTCTTAAAACAATTTTGTAAACATTCTAATGCTAAAAACGCGAGGTATTTTATAATTGTAGCGCTCCCCATTTTTAAACTGCCAATCTACCATTTGCGAATTTCCTGCCTAGAGATTTCAATTCAGTCCGCTAGACTCGCTGCTTGTCAGTTTACCTCTCAATTCTCGGCATGTATACGCGCGTTACCATGGAAACGCCAGACTCGCCGCGTCGAACAAAGTTCCCTCCTCCCTGCCCCAATTAAGCAAGAGGTGAGAGGAACGCGCCTGCCGCCGACGTGCAAGAGATGCAAGGTTTAAGCAACATAACTCGAGCCTGGTAATATGTCTAGACAGCCGAGAGCGTAAAGGCGTCAATATGCGGAGTGAAAGCTCTGTGAGATGGTCCGGGATCGATACCCGGTCGAGGAGGAAAATAATTTCATAAATGAATTAAATTATTTCACGTTGCAGAGCCACCTAAGTGTGGTTCTGAGTACTATTTAAAAATTTACCAATTCGGCACAGGAAAAAAACTGGGAAATGGGGAAAAAGACGCCCAGCCAGCAACACCAATAGTCGGACTGAACCTTTTGCGCATCCGCTAGATGGCGCGAAAGCAAAAATGATTACGCGTAATCTTTAAAAACCTACTATTGAAAGCTCTAAGATTATAACGAGCAATTCTTAATAGGTCGACCGGAAATCTGAGAGTGATGAGCTCCTCGTTTGGCGCTGTTAATCCAAGTCTTTCTTCGTGATTAGAAATGAATATTTTAACAAATTGGTGTCAAAAACTATTATGGCTATGTTTGCACAGGCTAATGATGATAGCAAAATGAGCGTGCGGAGGTAATTAGACTCGTCGGTCGATTGCGGCGGTAAAACTCGTTTTGAATTCCCATGGGGAGGACACGCTGTAGATTCGCTCATTTTGCGTATTCAAATTTAGCATAAATTTGCTGTTGGACAAGCAGCTTCGCTTTCTTTAACATATGGAAGAAGAGGTCTATAACGTAAGCGTAGCCAGGGACGCTGAAATCGTAAGTTATCAACATAGCCGTCTCCAGGGTAAAATTTTATTATGGGCCGCGGTTGGATACATTATCGGAGGAATCTACCTTATTCCCGATGCGTGGGCCAAGTCTTAACGCGAGACTTTCACTTGACAAATATGGGTCGAGATGATGCGTAGTCTGCTTTATATAAGAAACAAGGGCAAAAATCATTTTGTAATGCTCTTTGTGGTTTCCAATGCGCTAAGGTTGCGCAGCACCCTACAACGATGTAAGATTATACAGTGAATCGCGTGCACTATAAAGTTACGAGTCGTGCCACATAAACTTGAGAAATGCTTGCTAAATTCGATACTCGCGAGATACAGGAACCACGACACTGTGCCATTTCTACTTTAGCATACATTTTTTCTCCTGCCGTAAATCATAGAAAATCAAAACAATCAGAAATGAACCCTTGAAGTATCCAACTTCATAATTTCGTTTGCCTAAAAACTAAATCCATCAGCTTAATGTAAATTAAAGGTGTTCCCGATATCTATGTAATTTCGAAAGAAAGTATGAAACGGCACCGCATCTAAATGTCTCCCAGTGAGGGAAGGCTTTCTATACATGTATTTGTAAACGAAAACTGATTTTGAAGTCGTAAAATTGGTAGATCAGTACCATCAGGGACAATATAAACTCATAGGGGACTATCAAACAATGCGAAAATATTAATTTCTAGAAAAGTTTGAAAATGCTTCTACACTTATACAAACTTTTATAAAACACGTTGCACACCTCCTTTAAGAGCTCTATCATCATACTTAACTTTAAACCGTTCTCATGCCACGACCTTTGAACATTCAAGCTGTCACTTTTCCCAGTCCCCTTTACGTTTGAAATATCCTTGCAATCGCGTGCACTGCCTTTGTATGATTTAGTTCTATAATAAATTTTAATCTCCTAGCCGATTTTGGAGCATCTATATATGGACCAAATTATCAAATACGTTTTTGAAAACGCCAAACGTCTCCGGTAAAGTATGAAAGGTAACCGTTAACCAAGAGCAAATCGAGTTGGAGTACAATTCTCAGCTGTTAAAAATTCCTTTGATTACGCGTCTAAGTAAAAAACATATTTAATCTTGTCTGTATTTAAGAGCGTGTCTTAGTAAATGTTCTTCTTAACATAAAATGTTAGAAATTAGGTACTTTTTTCTGACGAGGTACGGTAGACCGGCATAATGAAGAGTACTGGACCCAAAAAAATTTTCACTGGTTTCGAAACCATCACCATCAGAAGTTTATGACTTCTTTTCCTGGGAAGTATTGGACTCTAACCATATCCGGAACCATCTCTGTTGGCCAACTTTTTATTAGGTCCGATCACCGCGCCACCTACGGAATTTCCCTCATTTTGAGTTGGCAGACTGATTTGCGCGCCAGCAGCGGACAAGAAACGAAACTTTAAGGTGTTTCCTGTCGTTTGAGGTAGCCAATCAGAAACGGTGACAAGAACAGCTGTTTTAATAGATTGCTAGAAATTCCGGTCAAACTAGTGTGGGGTCCTAGGCCCACGGATCGTAATGGATTTTCATAGAGTTCAAGCCAGACGGCTTATCAACGATTGGCGCTGAAGAAGTTTTGAACACGCCCCACAGTTTGAGTGCCACAGCCTCTCGGTGTGGGATTTTTTTCAGTAGATTAGATAGTTTTCCTAGTGGGGAGGAAACTTTCGACCCTCTTTTACGATTTCCATAGGCAATTTTGACCTGCAGGGATGGATACTATATAATGCCTTAGTGTCCAATACTTCCCAGGATAAGGAGTCATCAACTTCTGTCACCATCAATTGCGATGGGAGGTAAATGTATGGTGGGCATTCTTAGAAACCCAATTATCGAACCCTTCATCAATTAGAACATCACTGAAGACATTTACTTCGACTTCCTGAGTCATGGACAGTCGTTCTGAAGAAAGCCTCCACCACGATGGTAGACACATCGAACACTAACGTTGAGGTGTTTATCAAACAGAATATAGGTTGTAATTTGAGGTATAAGTTCTAAGACTAATCTTTAAAGCATTTTGTTGCACTCAGAATATTTCCAAATATTTTCTTTTGTGCCTTTTCACTTGCATACAATAAAATCTGAATTGCAAACATTTATTTACAACCTGTATTAGAGGTCTATAAAAGGAACGTCATTAGTTGGCAGTATCGGGGGTTGTCCAATAAGGAAGGTGTTGGTCTGTTCACGTCCCCAATTTAGGTCTGATGCGACAATCTTCCATTCTATGTTGCATCAAAGTTCTCTGTTTGAGCAAGTTGGGACAGTTTATCTTTAGTATAGAGAAAAGAGAACATTCATCCTGAAGGAAAAATAATTTTGCTGAGATTCAAAGAGAGGGTAGTTGTCAATGGGATTCTTAATAACGCTTGAATAATATCTTTAAACATTAATGCCAGTTAATGATTATCAAAACCTTGGAGGAATAAGCTTGACTGGAGGCGAAAGAGGGTGTGAGATGCTCAACACCAAAAGTTACCAATATGCTTTAGTCTACTTGGGCCTATGATTGCATCGCCATCTATCATGTACCTCAGTTTTTAGCCATATCTTGTGTGTGAACATTGTAAAACAATCTAGCTAATTTGCCAACTAGTTGCCACATGAGGAGTAGGCTAAAGCGAAGTGTGTTGGGTACTTTATAATGCCAAGCTATGGTGCTAGACCTCTCTGGGCCTAGGACTTTAGCCTCCAGTCAAGCTGGGTGCTCCAAGTCAAAACAAGTTGGGAAACCAAATTCAACCTCTCCGACGAGGGCTATCTACGCGCGTAATTTTCAACACCGCATTTGTAATGTTTATATCAATGATGTTCTTGGAATATTGAAATGAAACAGAGCTTTACAGTTAATTAACTCCTAAAATAATGGTAATGCCAATGCAATTACTCGCTTTATATTAAACGCGATACAAATTAAAATGTCAAATTTCCATACAATCTCGCCCTCTTGTTCTTGATAAAAGAGGTCGGCCGAATGTGGGGGCGGGTAGGACATTGCAAAGCGGCACGGACTATTCACATGAACTATTACGTTCCAATCCATGGAATGTCGGTTGAATACCAACTAATTAGTCGATACATCGAGTTATCAACTAGAGGCAAGAACCAGCGGTCAAACAAGCTTCTACACGCTAAGCGGGTGCTCTATCTAACTCAAAGATAGTATTATGAAAATTGAACCGTGGCGAGTTCGACCAACTGTCGAGGTTATCTTTTCGTTTAACGAAAATTATTTCAATCAATGACTGAATTGTGCTAAAAATTTAAATCAATATTTTAAAAAATGTAATTGGATTTAACTCAATTTGCGTCTAGTTTTCTTTTCTAAACTTAATTTTCGATGAAATTTTTATTATATTGAAAATCTTCCAAAGTTTATAGTGGGGGTAATCCTTCTCGGTTTGCTCTTGGTATTATAAAAGACGCTTTCCTAATTAAATTTTTATTTTAAGGTACACAAACGTGAGAAATGGAGGACCAGACAACACTGACTATTTTGTATGAAAGTATACATAAAATATTTTAGGTCTAAGTCTGAAAAAAATGTCCCACCCTCGGTTTCTTTGTTGCCAAGCAAATCTATTCCACACAAGAGAGGAAAATTTGAGAATATGCACAACTCCCTCTGAGCAGAAAAAAAAATCGGCGGATGTCTCGTGAATTCGCCTCGTGCTAATAAAAACAAGGTGGCCAAGTTAAAGGAATGGTTCACCCATAAACTTTTTTGCTCTAAGCCCTTTAATTACACCAAAAACCAAGATTTCGAGAGTTGAAAAAATTTTACATCAAGTATATTTTAAATTAAATCAGAAAAAGTAATTGCATTGAGGACCTTATCGTGCCTGTATGGTTTCTTTTCTGCAAAGCCAGAGAGAGTGCGATACGTCACTCTCATATATTAATTCAGTCTTCCATCTTATTGGCCGAGGCATCTATAGGACAAGCTTCTACTAAAAAGTAAACTCGACTATTACGCGCTTGAGCGCTAGACCGGCGACAAGGTACGTTGGCAGCGCTGGTAGAGCCGTAGTCAAGCCTGCCCGTAGCAAAGGCCTAGCTAGTACGCTAGCGCCGCGAATCGTAACCATTTTGATGCACCATAATGGCGAATTCCACTGGGTCCTCCCGGAGCGCTCCATGGAGCAATAAAAATAAGAGACCCTAATTACGGAAAAACAGTCTTTAACGATCCGGCAACTACTCCTCCCATGTTTATTGCTCCATGGGAGCGCTTCGGGAGGACCCAGTGGAATTCGCCATAAGGGTACTTACAGTGATCGGGAACAGTATAAAAACTAACCGCACACCTAGAGTTAATACTCTGACAGTCTTTTATAATACAACTTGGCATTTCGACAATTAATTTTGATTCAAATTGATCAACGAAACGACTAACGAGAGCTAAACATACTTGAAGACGAAATTGTCAGACTCATAAAAAAACAGACCTAAATTCTTCTGCTTGGAGTGCTAAAATCTCATTGGCTAAACGCTATTTAAACCAACCAGTCATCTGGCAGGTCTGGCCAAGCACGACAGTGAAGTTTAGAGATAGGGGTTAAGGGTTTTGTCCATATAAAATTTTATTTTAATTATAAAATGAAAACTATCGCTAATAATTTAATTTCAGTAGTACCACTATCTTAATAAAAGTACTATTGACGCTAAGAGACAAAAATGTTTATGGGTGAACCATTCCTTTAAAATTTTACCGTTTATAATTATCACGAGGGTGATAACGTAACAAAAGGGTTAAGCAGGTCGTTAAGTTATCTCTTGCTTTTTAACCAAAGACGGTAAATTTTAACTTAACCACCTTGTTTCTTTATTAGCACGAGGAGAATTCGCGAGACATCCGCTAATTTTTGTTCAAGGTTTGAAGAGAGACTAACGGTTCAGAGTGAGCCGAAAGTTAAATACACTTTTAAATAATCAGGTTTAAGAATAAAGCATCATGGTGGAAATCAGATCAGTCAAAGGTCTGATCATAATCGGGTTATAGCTTTGCAGTGTTCACACTTTTTAAGGGGCGCATTCACTTTCAGTGCGTGTAGCCACAAAAAGCCTTAGTGTTATGTAAAGATAACAGTCATGTTGGCAAACTAAGAATATCATTGAGGTGAAACGAGAGGATAGTGTTTACACGGCAACTCTGTTGTGAATATGGCTTTGAACATAGAGCAGGGATAAGGGAGGTGAGATGGATTGGGAATGATGATGGGCGACCTGCGGCACCGTAACTCTCCCAGTGTACCTCGCGCACGACCCTACCCTAAGTGCTGCAGCGTAGCGCCTTTGTATTTGTATGAGAACTAGCTTCTATTTTTAAAATAGAAGTAGCGTCTTTTACCATTTCGTCCAGTACGACCATACCTAACCGCTGAGGATGGAGGGAGAACTACAATGCCGTAGGTGGGGTACAGAGGCAACGCTATAGGTATGGGTTTCCACTACATTCCGCTCTCATTCAAGCATAGAGGGTATACAGTTCAGGTGTAGACAATTGGGCCATTACAAACACATAAAGGTAATATCAGAAGTTTATGACTTCTTTTCCTGGGAAGTATTGGACTCTAACCATATCCGGAACCATCTCTGTTGGCCAACTTCTTATTAGGTCCGATCACCGCGCCACCTACGGAATTTCCCTCATTTTGAGTTGGCAGACTGATTTGCGCGCCAGCAGCGGACAAGAAACGAAACTTTAAGGTGTGTCCTGTCGTTTGAGGTAGCGAATCAGAAACGGTGACAAGAACAGCTGTTTTAATAGATTGCTAGAAATTCCGGTCAAACTAGTGTGGGGTCCTAGGCCCACGGATCGAAATGGATTTTCATAGAGTTCAAGCCAGACGGCTTATCAACGATTGGCGCTGAAGAAGTTTTGAACACGCCCCACAGTTTGAGTGCCACAGCCTCTCGGCGTGGGATTTTTTCAGTAGATTAGATAGTTTTCCTAGTGGGGAGGAAACTTTCGACCCTCTTTTACGATTTCCATAGGCAATTTTGACCTGCAGGGATGGATACTATATAATGCCTTAGTGTCCAATACTTTCCAGGATAAGGAGTCATCAACTTCTGGTAATATCGCTCCAAAATTTTAAGTTTTAATCTCCGGTTTTTCCCATTAGATGATTTTACCGTGTACAAGACATATCCTTATTGTATGTAAAATGTCGTCTGCTTTACAGTATATTCGCTATGCTTTGTATACTGATTTAATATTTCATAAATTTTAACATCAGTATTTGTTCATAAAAAAAAAGAAATATTTTCATATGTTTAAATAATTTTGTAAGTAGTCCTCTTGACTCGGAGAGGTAATATTTAGGTTTTCCCAATTTGTATTCTCACTTCGCTAATCGATTAACAAGTTTCAAAGAGAGTTTATAAGGTTCAAGAGAGGAACGCTGAAAACAAGCTATTTTAGGCAACATAAAAATTGTTACAAAATTAACGCATTATATTTCATTAAGTCTTTTGATTTCACTGTATAATTTTGAAGCGATTGAGTACAACTTGTTTCAACCCTTCATGCTCCCATTAACGCCCAATTACTAATGTTTTTCACATACGCATTTCCAGAAATGGGACCTATTACCAGAGCCAATGAGTTACGCATCTATAAGTTCTAACTCTTATATCTCAACATCGACAGTGCCGTTCATGTACGACCAACAAAGATTACTGTCTCCAAAAAATCTAACGTTCGACGGTGCTCCAGTCGGAGCCTTCGACGAATTAAAAACTATTTCCATACATGTAAGC
>JAEQBA010004465.1:0-30974 GCA_019434445.1 Phalangium opilio | reverse complement strand
TCACGAACATCTTACTGAATCCTCGAATGAATGACGTTATAGAGGCAAAAAAATTATTTTATAATAGATTAATACGAATAAAGACTGAAGGAACAGATATTATATAAAAAGGACTTGGTTTGCCCAAGCCTAAAAAAACAAAATGATAAGAGTTTTTCCAGTTGACTGAAGCGCGGATATTTTTTTTTCCATATAATTTTAAAGACAATCCGTATTTTACTACTCTTTAGAATTTAATTCAATCTCCTGATTTAACTGGTAATGGATTTATTTCCTATAAATTAATTGAAATTAAAAATTACTTATCTCAGATTTTTCAACATAAAATGTTTTAGGAAAATGGAATTGTTGTTGAAAAATCTGAGATAAGTAATTTTTTATTTCAATTAATTTATAGGAAATAAATCCATTACCAGTTAAATCAGGAGATTGAATTAAATTCTAAAGAGTAGTAAAATACGGATTGTCTTTAAAATTATATGGAAAAAAAATATCCGCTTTTCAGTCAACTGGAAAAACTCCTATCATTTTGTTTTTTAGGCTTGGGCAAACCAAGTCCTTTTATATAATAAGATATGATCCATAAGTAAGACAATTATACTATACTTAGTTATGCTAGAGACTTACTGAAAGCTATAGTTGGAGAATGGAGCGAGAATTGACTACACTCAGTTTTGCAGTCCATCTTCCTATTTGACAGCGCATCACTAGGCGTGACGTTTTGAGAATTTATGTCGTTTTTTCTGCGTCACATCATGATAAGATCTCAGTAACCAATGAAAAACTGATGGAATATATCTTACAAACTTGAAACACTTTTAACTATAAGTTTTAAATGTTCACAAAAGGGGAACAGAAGACCAATAGTAACAGTTTTTCTTTTCACTCGAATTTTAATGAGGTTTTCTAAACAATTTTTACCTCATAACCCTATAACACCGTACTTAAATATTGGTCGCTCGTAAAGAACCTATAGTAAAGGCATTTTACATAAAGAGAAAAATAAATTTAACTACCGCGACATGTTCGTTTTAAGTTTCAACTCCAAATCGGAAGAGGTTGAACGCAGGACCTTTTCTGATTTTCTTGTTTGGGTGACTCGGTTTAGGTGTAGAGATGGAATCACAGTTTCGATTCTGGTGAATCAAGCTGCAGGAGACACATTGGTGTGTTATTATTAAGGTGCGGTTGTACCAAATAGGCGTTACATAAAAGAGGAGGTGCTTCTAGGGATGCGTCATTTGTAACGTTTAGCCCCACGTGACACCCCTATCGCTATTAATGTCGGTTCGACTATCATATGACATATGCAGTGACATAATGGGTGCTTTTGAACAACCTGATAAAGCCACAACTAATCATTCATACATTGTCTTTCGACCTACACTTATGTAGATATGGTTATTTAATTTACAGTTTTATGTATTGGAAACGAAATGTCTCTTTACATCCATATTTTTCATAAAACTATTGCCAACTTTTATAATGACTTTCTCTAAACGTTAAATATACTTTGCCAAGAGTAATGATGGACTGCTAGGAAATACAAAAAATATCAAAAATTAATTTCTGCGAGATAACCTAGAAATGATATATCCTCTTTAGTACATCTGCACTAAATTATCAATGATAGAATCGTTCATTATTGTTAATATTAAAGAGGTCAATTGACATAACATAAGGTTTAAAATATTTTTCATGGCCTTTATTTCAGCGAAATAAAAGAAGCTTCAAATTACTGATAGAGCCTTTTTTCTCGCTTTATTGGTCGATAAAAATGAAATGGCATCAGAAACCAAAGTAGCTAAGAAAAAACATTACTAGATCATTATTAAAAATAATTTTTTTATATAGAAATAGTTTGATTTTCCATTAAATAATTAGTTTAAAATTAATTTAAGACGACACGGGTGTAAAATGGAGAAAGAAGGAGTACCGCTACGGTCACATCGGTCTTAAAAAATGTATCACTACTCTAATTACACGGTTATCTTCACCCACAAGCTGAGCCTGAGATGATAATATTTTGTTCACTTGACGCTTGCGACGCAATTGTTTCGTGGAAAGATGTTTTATCCTCCATGGTCAGCCTAGGGTAAATAGCGTTCACGATATAAGCCAGCAACTTCAAACCATCGCGCCTTCAAATTCACCATTAAAGAAGAAAACACCACCAAACGGACAAACAATGAGCTTGAAGTAGCAATTAGTACCTCTCCATTAAGTGAACGGAGGCGAGTGATTTCATGGCATCGTTAGGAATGGATCGGTGGCGACTTATTTATTTTATTTATATCAAATCCAAAATTTCTTCAAAATCTCACACAAGTAACTATTACATAATAGTTATTTTCTCGTTCCGATGGGTTTGAATATGAAACTACATTTCATTTCTCATTAGTTGAGTTTGAAGGAAATTCTATTAAAGGGCCTTGGTCGCTTGGTAGCTATTTATAAGAGTGGAAAATAATTTGACTACACGGTGTTACGTGGACCAGATATTAAATTATTTTTTAAAAAAGTATTGAATTTTTTTTAACCACAATTTGGAGTATAAGAGTTATGAAGGCGGCCGAAAAGCCAAAGAGACATACGCGAAAAATGACGATAAATGCCAACACGTTGATAACAACGAATGCATCCGGTGTTTCGGATCTTTGACATGGATGCAATTCCAGTTTCAAAGACGGGTTCAGATCTACCAAGCAATCACCCTCTGTCAATTGGCGAAATCTAGAAACAAACCGTTATCGATTTTAACATAAGTTTATAAGAAATGTTCTATAAGTTTGTAACTGATTACTGAGAGCTTGTCATGAAGTGACGTAGCTCATAGATTATCCTAAAGCGACGCCTGATGAGGCGCTGTCAAAGGCTTAGTACAAACTAAATAAGGTGATGGACTGAAAAACCGATTGTAGTCATTTCTCGAACTAGCTCTCAGTAAGTCTCAAGCATTAACAAGTTTAGTTAGTGTAGTTAATGTTAAAAATTTATTCCATGGTTAAAAATAATATTAAAAACTTGCTTAGAAGAAGAACTACTGCATCATGGATTTTTTATCTTACTTTATTTTGAAGTAAATTTAAAATTTCTCGAACTTTTACTATACCTAATTTGTAAAAATTAAGTAAAATATGAAATCCATGAAGTAGGAGTTCTTTTTCTAAACCAGTTTTGGACTATATCTTATAACCTTATAATTGCAATAATATGAGTGAATTTCATTAATAAAATTGTTTTCTACACAACAAACCAAAATACTAACTCTTACATAATTTATTTTTCGAAACACTAAGGTTTTCCAAATTATTTTTAAATTTCCTTGCAGACGGGTGTGTCTATAATTGCGGTTCCTTCAATAGCAAAAGCGGCTCCAAAAAACAGCGGTGTGAACCTCACATGACCTAATACTATTTGAATCCAAATATTCCAACTTGACCATCATAAACGACTAGCGTTTCTCACACTCCAGCTGTACTGCACTTTAGGGTACTGCTGTAACGGGTATGCTGCGTTTACGTAGCCGGTACTTAGGGAGCTGCCGTAACGAGTAAACAGCCTTTTTTATTTAGAAAACCACGGTTTAGAGAACCATTATGAGGTCATATGGAAAGCGCTAGTATATAGGCTTTCTCTTGTACATATTAATCCCGATAACATCGTGCCTTAGAATTAAATTCGTAAATATTACCTTTTGTTAATGACTTTAATTAGAGCTTGCGAAATATTTTTCTTGAAATACATTGCCCGAAAGGCAATCATTAGAGGTTTGCTTAGTTTCATTTTGCAGTTTCGTGTTTTGGCGTATCTGGCCTTAATAATATTCCAGTTGGACATATCAGACAATATGAAGAATTTTTCTCGATTTTCTATTTGCGAATGGAGGATATCGGAATGCATGTTGCTTTTTTTAACGTAACACGAATTTGGGTTCGCTTCTACGCGCTTGAATACCTCAGCGTAAGCAGCGCTTGTCAATGCATTTTTCTAAAAAAAAAACATTAAGTCAACATTTAGCCAATCGGAGCCTTGAGTCATCTTGATTACTGACCGAAAGAAAATTGACGTTTAATGATCCATCCTTTTTCAATAAAGGTCTAGCATTGGGAAATTTAAATATATCCTCCATGGCATCAAAGGGAACAGTGCCAGTTTTGGTAGAAAATTCGGAAGTCATTTCCGATGATACAAAGATTAAAAGAATAAAAGATGTCAGACTCCATGTTACTGATAGAAATCGAGCGACTCCTTCGCATTTCACGCTCTGAGGACCTTAATTAAAAGAAAGTTCGATAAGAAATTTGAAAGAAGCGTCACTTTTAGGATGCATACTTGTTCCGAGAAGGCACTGCAATAAAAACATTCCATTCACTTCTGATTTTCCTTTCCCATACTTTGAAATTACCTTCCCAATCTTGTAAATCAGCAGAGCCAAGCCAACAGAAGCCACAATTATCTAAAGTTATAAAATATAATCAGGGCAAATGTGTGTAGCTCTTAGTAATTTTTGCTAATGGCTTCCTGTTCTGTACTTTTTAAAAATGAGTACTTCATTAGATTAACTATTTAACTATTATTTCGTAATAGATTTATAATAATAATAATAATAAAATTTGGTTTATTAGTGCAGATCAACAGTACATTTGGAGTACCCACAAGGATTTACACTTGTGTGCATTTGAGCACTATTAAGTTAAGAGTAACTAAATACCTTAAATATATACAGGGTGTTTCTGAAAAGTCCATCACAAATTAAGGGGCGTGTTTATGGGACCAAACTGAGCGGAAAGTACCAAAGAACATGGGGTCTACAACATTTAGTTTCGGAGATATGGCCCCCCAAACATTTGCCCCAAAAACGAGAAAATATCCCAAAATGTGGAGTAAGGGTTATTGCCATTACCCAACTTGTTTCGAAGTCATAGACAATTTCAATAGCCTTGAATTTGAGAAACACTACTGTAACTTTAGATAGCAGAAGGGTATAAATGGGTAGAAGTACGCGTACGGCGGTAATGTAAAGCTAATGCCAAGTGTCATAGTGTTTTAAGATTTCTCAGCACCCGGTAAAATGGTGGACCTCAACCTAGAGGGCAAGAAGTCCCAGAGGCCGTAGAAGACGAAGTCCTTACTATTTTCGAGGACGAACCAGAAGCAAGTACCCGCCAGG
Source organism: Phalangium opilio (assembly GCA_019434445.1). Lineage (NCBI taxonomy): Eukaryota > Metazoa > Arthropoda > Arachnida > Opiliones > Phalangiidae > Phalangium > Phalangium opilio. The sequence goes on along the minus strand of JAEQBA010004465.1, from coordinate 25,801 downwards.
TGAGTAAGCGATTAGGCGTTGGTCACGTGCTCGTGTGGAAAATCCTCAAAAGTCACCAGTTTCATTCTTACCATTTTCAAAAGGTTCAAGGTTTGAATTCCGCGGACTACCCACGACGCATTGATAAACGCCATTGATTTCCCGCGTAGTCTGTTAGTCACAGACGAAGCTAATTTTTCGCGAGATGGTATTATTAACCTGCATAATAAGCATCAATGGTCCCAAAGAAACCCTCACGCAACGCTCGTTAAATCTCACCAAGTACAATTTAGTTTAAACGTGTGGTGCGGTATTGTAGGTGACAATTTAATTGGATCTTATTTTCTACAGCCCAGGTTAAACGGTGAGGCGTACCTACAATTCTTACAAGACGTTTTACCGGAATTACTTGACGACGTGCCCTTAGGTTTGGTGCGCAGAATGTAGTTCATGCATGACGGTGCACCACCACATTTCAGTCTCGCTGTCCGAGCTCACCTTAACGCGACGTTCTCTTTTCGGTGGATAGGTCGAGGTGGACCCGTGAAATGGCCTGCTCGATCACCCGACCTTAACCCGTGCGATTTCTACCTTTGGGGCCACTTGAAGGACATAGTTTATCAGAGTGAAGTACCTGATGTGGAAGAGCTTCGTCGACGAATCGTTAATGCCTGTCAAACTATTCGCGATACTCCAGGCATTTTGCAACGTGTTAGGGAATCGTTTGTAAGGCGTGTTCAAGTTTGCCTTAACGCGGGTGGTGAACACTTTGAACAATTCTTGTAGTAGTTATTTGTTACAGATTAAGAATGAAGAACTAATAAAAAATACATTTACATTGGGATCGTATCATGGCGTTTTCTCTGTGACACATCAAACACTAACGTAATGAACAAACTCAACCTTCAATCGCAACCATTTTACTGGGTGCTGAGAAATGTTAAAACACTATGACACTTGGTATTAGTTTAACATTACCGCCGTACGCGTACTTCTACCCATTTATACCCTTCTGCTATCTAAAGTTACATTAGTGTTTCTCAAATTCAAGGCTATTCAAATTCTCTATGACTTCGAAACAAGTTGGGTAATGGCAATAACCCTTACTCCACATTTTGGGATATTTTTTCGTTTTTGGGGCAAATGTTTGGGGGGCCATATCTCCGAAACTAAATGTTGTAGACCCCATGTTCTTTGATACGTTTCACTCAGTTTGGTCCAATAATCACGCTCCTTAATTTGTGATGGACCTTTCAAAAACACCCTGTATACTCGTATGCCCCTAACTATAAATATTTTCGGTACACCAGCGGATGGTAGGAGGCTCTAAATTGAATTGGAAGTAGCTAGATCACGTGGGGGAAAGATATTACTCCGGAGTCCGGAGAGTCCGGAGTAGTGAGTTTGAAATTTGGCAATGCGCAGAGAGATAAAGACAAGATTTATTCTTTCACTTCGCTGTAGGAGCTACTAGTAATATTTTTCACTCCGCAATGGGCACCTAAACGAAATGCCTTGTGGAAAATAAAAGATCACAATTCATAATATATTAAGTATATACATTTTTAATTACACTGACATCCCCATCTGACTAAACTTTCCAAGTCGGTTACCTCCATACGAGATTTCGGAGATTTCCCGCTAAAAATATGGAAGAGGCACGGGCAGCTTTCATTGAAAGATAAAGTTAGTCTTCATTTAGAGTAAAATTGACCAACGAATGCTGCAATCAAGAAATATTACGCTGTGGACACGAGAATTTGAAAGGCGCTGGCGTGTCAACGTTAAAAGACGTAGAGACTTGAGGCGTTGCAGGTACGATGGCGGCTTGCATGATTCTGAGAGCGTGATACCTAAGTGAAAGGGAAAGTACGCGACTGAAAGGATACGGACCCGGAAAAACAGATTAGAAAAGATCGACTTCTGACACCATCCTTTCAATTGTTTTGTTACTTGATTGAGTACACGTAAAAAAGTAGATTAAAATAGTCTTTATTTACTACATGAAGGATGAACTATGAGTAACTAGAGATCAAAAACGTGGCTATTTATACAACTCTGTCAGGTTAATTTTTACTGATTAGATAAAACATTAGATAAAATAACAGGCCAATAATTGACAAACGTCACAGTTATCCTTAGCAAAATCGGTCTCGCACTGTGCAAGAGCCTCGTGACTAACGACGACCTACACTCTAAGAAAATGGGGTGTGTTTTAACACCTTTAAAAGTAGTTTATATGGGTCGAAATTTGACACCGTTACAGGTGTTCATTTACACCCCTGAAAGGGTTTAATAACACTTATTTGAGCAATTGGTGGCAAAGATAAGTATAAAATTGTGCAACAGAGGTGCAGTTTAACACCTTTTTAACTCTTATATCGCACTGAAAGTGAATTTGTACTCTCATATTAGTGTTGTGGAACTCCTTAAAGGGTGCGGCATAGCACCTTTCAGAGTGTCGCGTAACACCTTTAAGAGTGGGGGATTTTTTGGTACGATAGTAGTATAAATTCTAGTACTTTTCCTAGACTTAAGAGCAAAACCGATGACGTAAATATCACTATAGTAGCTACATTTTGGCCACTCATGAGGCATAACTCAAATATCGAGTATGGTTTTCCTGTTTAGTTAAATTTTGATTATCCGCCATTCGGCAGTATTATTAGTAATTAGTGCTATATTAATAGCATTGAGAGATCTTCATCACCCATAGGGAGGAAAGTTCTCACATGCAGAACTATACCTCTTTAAGCGAGGGTTGTTGCATATAAAGTCATTTTTACGGGTTTATAAACTTCTGAATTAGGCAGAAAGTTTTTAATTTGTACAAATGCATAGGGTATTAAATTAGTTTTGGAGGCTATAATATTCAAGCAGTAGATATAGACGTTCCTGTTAAATTTAACAATCTCTTTTCACTAATAGTTTTTCGAGCACCAGAAACGCGTTTAATCTAATTTGCACTACATATTTTACAAAAAAAAATCCATTTAGTACAGACTAGTACTCTGATTTTTCTCAAAATAATGATAAAACATGTCACAAAAGCAAGTGCCCCACTTTGGCTTCTCAAGCTGGCCCTACTGTGAGGCCAGTACCTAACCTAGTCTCGTTTCTTAAGAGTATCGCTTAACATCTGTAAGAGTGTCGCCTAACACGTTTAGCATAGTTTTATGAAGGTACAACACCGCCAGATTACCAATTTCTTTGTTAATTTTATTTAAAGGATAAAACTGTTTTCGTTCATGAATATCATCTTTAAAAAAGGTTTAACATTTACGTTTTTCAATAATTTTTTACTGTTTGTATTGACTTTAATATTAAAACATTAATGAAAATGAAAGACCTTATTTAAGAAACCCGCAGTATTATAATTTTTACCTCTCCGAGTGACGTATGTCACGGAGAGGTTCTGTAACGATCGTGTGTGTGTGTCTGTCTGTGTGTGTGTCTGTTGTTACACCCACGTGACCGCGTTCGCAGTTTCCAAATCGGAGCAAACGTGTTCGCCATTTCCGAACTGCTTTCACAGTCACGGAAATGGCTCCTCTACTTGAGTTCTCTCACCACCATCTTCTGGTCTTTGTCCATCCCACACGGACACCAGTCTGTACTTACTGGCTTCTAATCACCAACATCTTTTGGTCTTCGTCCATCCCACATGGACACCAGTCTGTACATACTGGCTTCTAATCACCACCATCTTCTGGTCTTCGTCCATTCCACTTGGACACCAGTCTGTACATACTGGCTTCTAACACCACCATCTTCTGGTCATTGTCCATCCCACATGGACACCAGTCTGTACACACTGGCTTCTAACACCACCATCTTCTGGTCTTTGTTTTTGTCCATCCCACATGGACACCAGTCTGCACACCTGGCTTCTACTCCATCGTCATCGTTGGGTTTAAGACATTCGCGGCGATCAGCTAGGGTTACGAGAAACGTCTAGCCTCCCTAGGGTGGGTTGTCCACGATAGGTTTTCGCAATTGCGGTTGTTCTTGCTTTTAGCTGTAGTTCGACACCCTTATATACTACCTATTTGAGTAAGGCAAAGCAACCGGCGTATGCTTCATTTCAAACGCCAATATTAGTCAAGTCTCTCAAGAATGTTTAATTGTTCTTTTTTAAAACGATGTAACGTTCAATAAGGCGAATAACTAACGAAGAAAATATTAAATATTAATTATATTTATTTTAATATTTAAGATAATCTTTTTCTCAATTCAAAATTAATACGGAAAGAGTTAAAAAGCAGTCTATGTTTTGTCTGGGGTGACTCCCATAATCCCCCTGGACATAATCCCCCCAAAAATTTCCCCCCGTCCAAATGGGCATAAGACAAAATCCCCCCATTTGCAGACAAAATCCCCCAAACTGGAGACAAAATCCCCCCAAACTGGAGACAAAATCCCTCCCAAATTGGAGACAAAATCCCCCGCTTACGGAACGAAATCCCCACCTTGGAGACGAACCCTTCAGGGGTCATTCCTATTTTAGAGGTCGTTATCCACAGTGGAAATTTTTTTAGTAGGATAGTAGTAAAAATAGTAGTATTCCCCCTACGAGGAAAAGCGGAACCAATGATGGAGAAAATAGTATGAATTGCCGACTAACCATAAATTTTCGCCTTTTCCAAAATATTGCTGACTAACCATAAATTTCCGCCTTTTCCAAAATATCGCTGACTAACCATAAATTTCCGCCTTTTCCAAAATATCGCTGACTAACTATAAATTTCCGCCTTTTCCAAAATATCGCTGACTAACCATAAATTTCCGTCTTTTCCAAAATATCGCTGACTAAGCCTAAATTTCAGCCTTTTCCAAAATATCGCTGACTAACCATAAATTTCCCCCTTTTCCAAAATACTGCTGATAACCATAAATTTCCGCCTTTTCCAAAATATTGCTGACTAACCATAAATTTCCGCCTTTTCCAAAATATCGCTGACTAACCATAAATTTCCGCCTTTTCCAAAATATCGCTGACTAACCATAAATTTCCTCCTTTTCCAAAATATCGCTGACTAACCATAAATTTCCGCCTTTTCCAAAATACTGCTGATAACCATAAATTTCCGCCTTTTCCAAAATATTTCTGACTAACCATAAATTTATGCCTTTTCCAAAATATCGCTGACTAACCATAAATTTCCGCCTTTTCCAAAATACTGCTCATAACCATAAATTTCCGCCTTTTCCAAAATATTGCCGACTAACCATAAATTGCCGCCTTTTCCAAAATATTTTTGACTAACCACAAATTTTCGCCTTTTCCAAAATATCGCTGACTAACCATAAATTTCCCCCTTTTCCAGAATATTGCTGACTAACCATAAATTTCCCCCTTTTCCAGAATATTGCTGACTAACCATAAATTTCCGCCTTTTCCAAAATATCGCTGACTAACCATAAATTTCCGCCTTTTCCAAAATATCGCTGACTAACCATAAATTTCCGCCTTTTCCAAAATATTGCTGACTAACCATAAATTTCCGCCTTTTCCAAAATATCGCTGACTAACCATAAATTTCCGCCTTTTCCAAAATATCGCTGACTAACTATAAATTTCCGCCTTTTCCAAAATATCGCTGACTAACCATAAATTTCCGTCTTTTCCAAAATATCGCTGACTAAGCCTAAATTTCAGCCTTTTCCAAAATATCGCTGACTAACCATAAATTTCCCCCTTTTCCAAAATACTGCTGATAACCATAAATTTCCGCGTTTTCCAAAATATTGCCGACTAACCATAAATTTTCGCCTTTTCCAAAATACTGCTCATAACCATAAATTTCCGCCTTTTCCAAAATATTGCTGACTAACCATAAATTTCTGCCTTTTCCAAAATATCGCTGACTAACCATAAATTTCCGCCTTTTCCAAAATATTGCTGACTAACCATAAATTTCCGCCTTTTCCAAAATATCGCTGACTAACCATAAATTTCCGCCTTTTCCAAAATATCGCTGACTAACCATAAATTTCCTCCTTTTCCAAAATATCGCTGACTAACCATAAATTTCCGCCTTTTCCAAATACCTCTGATAACCATAAATTTCCGCCTTTTCCAAAATATTTCTGACTAACCATAAATTTCTGCCTTTTCCAAAATATCGCTGACTAACCATAAATTTCCGCCTTTTCCAAAATACTGCTCATAACCATAAATTTCCGCCTTTTCCAAAATATTGCCGACTAACCATAAATTGCCGCCTTTTCCAAAATATTTTTGACTAACCACAAATTTCCGCCTTTTCCAAAATATCGCTGACTAACCATAAATTTCCCCCTTTTCCAGAATATTGCTGACTAACCATAAATTTCCCCCTTTTCCAGAATATTGCTGACTAACCATAAATTTCCGCCTTTTCCAAAATATCGCTGACTTACCATAAATTTCCGCCTTTTCCAAAATATCGCTGACTAACCATAAATTTCCGCCTTTTCCAAAATATTGCTGACTAACCATAAAATGCCGCCTTTCCCAAAATATTGGAATTTTGGAAATAAGTTAAAACAAAATCAGTAGTTTACTTCTTTTGGTTTAGGAACATTGTTTGCAATACCTTTCACTCTTGTGAATTATACTTTTGCATTATTATTGAAGATAATCTTTGGATTTGGGCTTCCGTTTACCTTTACTTCTAAATGCCTATTATCTGGGGGATTTTCAATAAAATGATCCTTTCGGTAGGATTTTGTGAAACAGTTTTCCTTTTGGGGGATTTTGTCCTGGACGTTTTCTCTGGGGGATTTTGTCCTGGACGTTTTCTTTGGGGGGATTTTGTACAAACACGTCTAAAATCGGGGGGAAAAAGTCTTGGCAAATCCAAAATAGGGGGATTTTGTCCGGGGGATTATGTCCAGGGGGATTATGTACGAGACCCGTTTTGTCTGTGTGTGTCCGTCCGTTGTTACAGTAATACGCTGCGTTAAAAGTTCGTTTTGTTTTGAAGCGTAAAGAAATCCTACAGAACCATAATATTCCCTTTATCCTTAATATAAAGTGAATATGTGGAAATATTTTTCGTAATTATGATGCATTTAGTACTTTTGTAGCTTTAAAGCTCTATTTCATTTTGATATTCCAAAGATTTTTTTAATATTATTATTTAAAATGGATGTTTATATATTACTTAAGCTATACTACATCTGTTTATAGCATAATCCTTTCTTAAATGTATACAAGCACAACGCTATTATGCTGGTCAAATGAACTTTTATTTGACAATAGGCCTAGTGAACCCAAAAGTAAACGCTTGGGTTTGATTTTCGTTTCTGTAATGCAGAGACACTAACGGTTCAGAGTGAGCCGAAAGTTAAATACACTTTTAAATAATTAGGATTAGAATTTATAATCATGGTGGAAATTTGGGCCGCGTTCAGCAGAGCCCAGCGCTGTTAGCAGTGTTCTGCATAACGGGATTTTGTTTTTGAATTTTGACGTCACGGTGTTTAGCGCTGAGCTAGCGCGGTTTTCAAAGAAAATAGTCGGCTTTTTGGATAACGTGACGTAAAACGCGTAGTTCTCAGCTTGGCGAAAAAACTATGGAGGAATTAATACAAATAGCTCTATGGGACTATAGCTATTTAATTGGCGTGAAACCAGTTGATCACGCGAGAATTTTAAGAGATATGTTAGTTTCTAATTTTAATTCTAAAAGTTGTTATCTATCTCTATAAATATGTTATCATACAATTTTTGTTAAGCCTTGGTACCTTGCACGCTTTATTGCGCTAGCGTCATTTATAAAACGTCGATGACCGTAGAAAAGCTATGACGATAGAGCTCACCGGTAAACATTTCCAAAATCCGCTGTCTTTTTTGGTGAGCTCTGCTGAACTCAGCCCAGACCAGTGAAAGGTCTGATCGTAGTCGGATAATGGCTTCGTGTTATCAAGCTTATTATGGTACGCATTTACTTTCAGTGTGTGTAGCCACAAATAAGCTTTGGTGTTATGTAACGTTAACAGTCATGTTGACAAACTAAGGAAATCGTTGAGGTGAAACGAGAGGATAGTGTTTACATGGCAACCCTGTTGTGAGTATGGCTTTGAACATAGAGGGCATACAGTTGAGGAGTAGAAAATTGGGCCTTTACAAACACGTAAAGGTAATATCCCTCCAAAGTTTTATCTCTTCATTTCCCGTTTTCCTCCCATCGGATGATTTTAATGTGTACAAGTATATCATTATTGGATGTAAAATGTCGTCTGATTTACAGTATATTTGCTATGCTTTGTATACTGCTTTAATATTTCATAAATTTTAACTTAAGAAACATTTCCATATCTGGGTAAATAAGTTTGTAAGTAGTCGTCTTGACTCGGAGAGGTAATATTTTGGTTTTCCCAACTTGTTCATGTTTAATTTCGAACGGTGTTTTAATAGTGTTGTTTTACACCGAATTTACACTTTAAATTGGCCCCTAAAAAGTCAAGGTAATAAAACTCTCTTTTGGGTGTTTTTACGGTGTTTACACCGTTTTAACACGTTTTTAATACTTCCATTTCTTCGAGTGAATAATTACGATCAACAACCTCACACAGCTGCATGGACGGTGCCATTAGAAATAGTATATCTCGATCCCAGACACCTTTATACAATCAAAGCTGATAATGATTTTAATAAAGCGATTTATAACCACGAAGAAACTCAAGACGTCCTAAGCATTACACTTTTACAAAGAGCTAAGTCAACTCCAAACTACTGGTTTTCCTTTTGGCAAGAACGCTTTTTCCGCTCGAGAAGATGAAATATTTGATATCTTTACCTCTTTGATACGCATGGTGAAATTGACACAATGAGGCAAGTTAACATTAACCCCCGTACTTTATACGTCACGTTCCCTTCCCGTCCGTACTTAAGACCATCTTAGTATATAGTAATCGCATACCCGGGACCCCCCAGCACCTATGGACAGATTTGTTGACATTTGATGCTCCTCTTACGCATCCCTGCAAACGTTTCCCTTCTATGTTTCGTCTGAAAACCGAACACCTAATTTAGGAACTAAGTCTGTAGATTTATAGAGCGCACACACCGGTTGTACCATTATGGCACTTCTTTCCAAACTATAGTTTGTATACGCTTAGTGGCAGTTGCGATCTAGGGGTGAAATCATATAGGTCGGAAGACTAAGCGAGAGGTGAGGAGCTGCGGTTACTTACCAGTTAGGTATTATACAACACCACTGTCATCACTTGCCACATGGCAACGCCTTTACCATTACGCTAAACTTCGGCCCCTCAACAATCCCACATCGGAAAGAAGCAATAAAGTGTAAACATTACCGTATAGACACCACATTCAATTAAAACCGCACCCAAATTTCGCGAACCGCTGCGTTTAGAACTGCAGAGGGTGTAAACAGTCAGTTTAATTACCCCGGTTGCCGGCCCCTCTGAATGGGTGCATCCTATAGTTGTTACCTCATAACCATTACCATGCATTATTAAGAGTCAAGGTAGTCAAATACCGATTCAAACTAAATTGTTAGCCTTTCTTATTTACTCAAAATGTTCCTTTCTCCTTTAGTGTTAAAATTTACCCATTTGTCAATTACGGAGTAAACATCGCATTCGTTATTTTCGTGAGTTCCAAATAATATATGAGTCCTTGAAACCAAAAAAGGATGCGAAGTAGTGAAGGCATTCAAACGTTCATTGTACATTGTCGAAGGAATTATTGAAAAATCAGCCTCCTGCAAAAAATTCAAAGGAATAAATTGAGAACCCATGTCAACATTATTACCGTCACAGTTGACCTACATTTCGTTTAAGCATACCGAGAAGCCCATTCCACGAACTACCAACTGCCAACCCATTATTGGAGTCTGAACTCGGGATCAAAGTAACGCTGGAATATTTTCAAGGTGAATGTTTCCTTGATTATGAATTATTTTTTGAATCTTACGTTATATTGTCGACTCTTTTTAGAGCATTGAGGAATTTAATCATATAACCATACAGCTCTCCGTTTCCATTCTTAATGACATATGGTGGTGACTGGTAATAAAGAAAGACCGAGGATTGAAGATTATTCTTCACTTATTGGTCAACTGTTTTCTGTTTATGCGTATATGCACATTTAAATAACAGTCAGGTTGTGCCTGAAAATAGTGTCGACCTCGAGGTACAAAAAAGCCAAGAAAATTGATGAACTTGTTAGAACACAGAGAAAGGAAGGTGTTACTGGAGTGGCCGATAAATACAACACTCGTATCGTAAATTGTGACGATACACACAGAATCCACCAGAGGCGCTACATGTTAGGGTTGGTGCGTACGACTATAGCGTCTTCTGTAGTGATAATAATTTAAAAATATTCACACAAATTTCTTAACTGGTCACGTACCTTTGGCTTCGGCACGCTGGTGCGGCTTAACGCGAGTAATTTGGTGTAATACTGCTGTGTGAAAAACGGATTTATGTACTAAGAACGTGGGATCATAGCTTTAGCCTCTGGTCTGGTACCATCTTCGCATACTTTATTGAGAAACTTCGTCTGCTTATATTTTGACTCCACCCACAAATTCTGCATATATCGACTTCTAGAGATCGAAAATGTCATTTTTATCTCTATTTTCGTGGTTAAATAATTTATTTGGAAATTACGCCAGTGGTAAAAAGCAAAGTGGCCAACAATGCCAAATAACTCCCGATTTAGTGGAATTAAGTTTTAAAGTTAAGAATATCCTATGAAAAACATTAACATGTACAAAAATGGGCCAAGCCTCGCCTCGTGCCCTTTCCGTCGTAAAACGTTCTGAGATTCCATGTAGAGCCAAGTCTGCCTTTTGTTCTCATTCAATCTCCAATTGAACAATTATGTTATAAATTAAGTCCTTTTCCAAATTAATAACCAATATTCTTAGAATCTATCATAATTATACATCTTTGTTCGTATCAAAAATATCGTGACTTGGCAATCGCAGGTAAGTAATATTAAAAGGAAGTCGAGGGGATATTCACTAAATCGTTGCTGATTTTAAAATAATCGAAGGGATATTCACTAAATCGTTGCCGATTTTAAAATAATCGAAGGGGATGACCTGCGCTTGCCAAGTCACGATATTTTTGATACGAACAAAGATGTATAATAATGATAGAGTCAAAGAATATTGGTTATTAATTAGGAAAAGGACTTAATTTATAACATAATTGTTCAATTGGTGATTGAATGAGACAAAAGGCAGACTTGGCTCTACATGGGATCTCAGAACGTTTTACGGCGGAGAGGGCACGAAGCGAGGGTTGGCCCATTTTTGTACATGTTAATGTTTTTCATAGGATCTCACTTCTTTTTGTAGACCCTCTCGTTATACTTCGGTAGTTATATTAAAGCAAGACCCTCTCGTGGTACTTCGTTTGCCAATATAATCGCTAACGTTTGTCCTTATTTACGCTGAATTACCCCTTTCGACCCGGAGAGAATATGTAATAAAGATTGTACGCGATATCCTAATATAAGAATGTAGCATCAGTTACGACACATTTCTTTTAAACTACTACTCTTATAAGCTTTAATATATATTTAACTTTCGGTTAACTTTGGACCATTACGTCCTTTCATCAAGAACACACACTATTTCTGTTGAAAAGACGGCAGCGCCATCTAGTTTTAAAATAAAGAACTAAAGAACAATTTTATAAAAATGTCGGGATATTTTAATTTTTCTGTGCTTTATAAAATAAATGAAAACTAAATCCTGAATTTTAAGTTTCTATCTACCCTAGAAGTACCTTAGAATTTTGATGATCGGTGAGTGAGTGAGTGACAATTAAATAAGGCAAATTTCACCTTCGATATTTCGAAAAGTATATAGGGTAGGAACTTGAAATTTGGAAACTATAGCTAGGATTGACAGTCCTCGCGGCAAACAAAATTTCAGACTTTTACCTATACCCATCACGAAGTTACAGTGGGCTAAAAGTGTCGTGAGTTGCTTCGAGAAAAGGGTGTCAGTGCTCGACTTGGCTGGGAGAAATTGATGTTTCTTTTTTCGAGAATCTAGTTTTTCTTTCTTTGTACTAACGTAGCAAATACCACTCCTCGACTACTTGTTTTGATGGGAGTCGCTTATTTGTGGGTGGAGTCAAAATATAAGCAGACGAAGTTTCTCAATAAAGTATGCGAGGATGGGTAGTGAATTTGCTACGTTCAACGTTCTTCTTACATAAATCCGTTTTTGGCTGTGTTGATAACCAAATTAAGTAAAAATTATGCCTGCTCTTGACCGAACTTTAAAGTATCTTAGTGCACCCAGATGGCAGCGCTGTATCACGCACCGACCCAAGCTGAAGCCGCTCATGGAGCGTCCACACGGCCACTCCAGTAACACCATCTTTCTCTATGGTCAAGCTAAGGCTAAGGCTAAGGCAAAGGCAGGAAAATATGGCAGTCCGACACTTTCCCCTATTTATTTTTGCTAACATCTATTTATATTCAATCCAAAAATGTCACGAATACCTCTAAAACGTTTAACATTAGGAAGGTGCTTTTTGAAAAAAGTCTAACACACAGTTATCCGATGTGACATATTTATTGAAACATGGGTTAAAAAGAAAACTAGGCCATTTGAAGATAATTCTAGAAAGTAAGATTTAAGCTTAATGCAAACATTAAAAATCGAATATAGCTGTTTAGAAATTAATTAAACAAATCCAAAAACGCTAACACATAACAAACGGTTATCACGATATTTGTTTAATAGGAAAAATGTTTCCCAAATTCATGGGCAGTTGAGTTTATACAATTTCATAAAGTGAGCTTTACTTACAACTTGATAAGTGGCTCTGTAGTTATTTTCAAAATCAACATCCATTACAATCTACTGGCATTTAGCGTCAGCATTCGTTACATTTTCTCCTCTTAGCTAGTTTCTATTATTGAATTCGGACAGCCTAAAAGTTTATTACAAGCAACGTTGGACCTTTCTTCGTGTAAGTCAGACTACATATCGTGAGATCAGAATTTGCAACAGCTACCTTACCTAAGATGTACAATTTCGCTAACGCTATGGGAAATAAACCATGTGTTTGAAATGTTTTTATTGGCTCGCGTGTGTTGATAATAATCGTATTACCATAGTACAGGGTGCGACGTTTGAGAGTCACCCGATACGAAAGTTTCACGCTGTGTGAATTTAAGAAAGACCGGATTCCATGTGTAGAAAGATACAATCAATTAACGTTCAAGCACAGTAGAAAGATTAGTTGACGACTCGATGTTACACCCGGTAAATGAAATAGCGTGTTTCTTTTCATTCCCTGAACGTTCGCGAGTAGAGATTAGGTTTCTGATATACGTGAAAATGCACCGTACATAGATATGACCTGCAAGTTCATAAGATATGTTCCATAAGTTTGTCACTGATTACTGTGAACTTTTCATGAAGTGACGTAGGTGAAACATCATAGATTATCGTAAAGCGACGCCTAGTGAGGCGCTGTCAAAGGCTTAGGACAGACTAATTAGGAAGATGGACTGCAAAACTGAGTGTAGTCAATTCTCGCGTCGTTCTCGAACTAGCTCTCAGCAAACTTCTATCATTACGAAGGATATTTTGTGTCATACCTATGGAACATATCTTATAAACTTATGGCGTAAGTGAAAGTCCAATATAAAACCAGACGGTCCAAGGGCTCGTAATCGTAGCCACATCTTACGAGTGAATAGCCCCTCTATACCCTACCCTAATGAGTGGATAACCCCTCTATACCTTACCCTAATGAGTGAATAGCGCTATCTTTTTCAATGCTTAAATGATTTACCGTGCATAAAATCAGAGTTAATAGCCCCTCGATGCCCTACTCTAAACGGTGATAAAATTATAACAGTATAAATTTACTTATGCTGTAATTCTAATATTCCGGCGAATCGAAGAACAGATGTTTTAGTGATAATCCCCTCGATGAGTTTACAACATAGACTTATGCCGATGCACAGTTATCGCATCTTATAAATTAATAAAAACTGTCTTTGTAGACAATAACGCGAAAAAGTAAGAGATAAGTGTAGAAAATTAATTGTTTGAAGTAACAGATATTCAAATTTTCATTTTTGAAGACGTGATTATAAAACATTAATTATTTGAAAAAATTTCTTATCTTAGTTTTTTTCACCAAAATTCCTTAAGTAAAATATTTTATCCTTAAACATGTGCATCATTTTAAAAATAGAACACGTACTCATTTTATTTTCATTTTAAAATTTAGAGTTAGTTAGAGTATTCGGGCCTATAAGGAGAATAAAATGGACAGAAAATCGTTGATAGCAGACAAAATAAAATAAGCGTGAAAACTTAACAAAACGTGTTCGTTAATTTTAAAGTTTTCGAAGTTCAAAAATTGACGTGTTGTATATCTCTCAAAAGATCAAGCTACAGATCCTATTGACTCTTATAACTACATCACAGTCAAAGGGAGAATGTAATTTTCGGTTCGCAAAATTTTCAGTTTTAAAATATAAAAATAAATTCATCTAGCTCTATTTTTCAAATATCCGAGTATTTGAACTTCCTCGAAGCAAATGTTTCTAGAAAATAAACAGTAGCATCAAGGTAGTTTCTCTGAAATTTTTGTGAAAAAAACTAAGATAAGACATTTTTAAAATAATGTATGTTTTATAATCACGTCTTCAAAATTGAAAATTTGAATATCTGTTACTTCAAATAATTAATTTTCTAAACTTATCTCTTACTTTTTCGTGTCTTTGTCTACAAAGACAGTTTTTATTAATATCTGTGACTTCAGTCTTAACATGAATTAAAACTGTATAGAAACTAGTATTTTAAAACTCATACTGAAAAGCAGGCGCTCCATTTAAGTCTTGTTTATTAGTTACCGCGTTTGAACTAACTAGGACCTAACCATCTGTTAGAGAAGTATTAATCCTGATTGCTTTCACGCCCAGTCCAACTCAAATTGTCTTCCCGTCGTTTTCACGTGCAAAGCACAGTGGATGCAATAATACAAATAGACCTAGGCTAAAAAATTATTATGTAGACCTATGTACAAACCTTTTCCGTAGACCTGTGCTGGGTGACCACATTTCCTAAATTTTATAATTTTTCCTATTTTCGGATGTCTTCCTATTAGTTCCTACAATTTCGATAATATTCCTATATTTTCCTTTTTTTGAAATTGTAGATATTTTGTGCGCTCTCACTTTTGGCTTTGTTATATATCACTCAAAACATAGAAATTTGACAGAAAGTAATGCCGATTTCCACTAGCTACTAGCAATCAGCCACCGTGGATTTACAATACAAGCTATCGCTTCTGTGATTCAGATATTCCGATCGTGTTTTAAGTTTTAGTTTAGTATTCCATGAGGTATGTAGCTAAAGCTATGGAAGCCTCTAAAAATATTTGTCACGGAAGTCTGTGAGGTTTAAAAGTTATAGCATATGTTTCTAAGATTATGTTCCATAAGTATGACACTTCCTATACTTCGAAATGCTAGAGACTTAATGAGAGCTAGTTCGAGAACGACGCAAGAATTGACTACACGCGATTTTCTACTGCATCTTCCTATTTAATCTGTACTAAGCTTTACGAGGATCTATGACGTTTCATTTACATCACTTCGAGACAAGCTCTCAGTAACCAGTGACAAATTTATATAACATATCTTACAAACTTACGGTTATAATTACACCAAAGTTCCTTTGTAAATCTTGTCTTATTACTTTAAAAGCATTTGCAACCTATACTTTGCTATTTTTTCAAGAGTAGTTCTCTTGTCTTTTCCCGTTTTTTTCAATTATAGATCTATATCTATATAAATCAAAGTCCTGACTGACTGACTGATAATCAACGCCCAGCCCAAACCACTGGCCCCAGAAGGCTGAAAATTTGAAGGAACGTTACTCGTAAGTAGTAGGCGCGTACTAAGAAAGATTTTTCCAATCCGCCACCATCTTAATAAATGGTGCCCAGAAATGTAAAAAAATCTTCTCTTTGTAAGAAAGTTCGCGCGTTTCAACCGATTTCACAAATATTTAGTACACTGGATTCCATTAACCTATGGACGGGCTGAATGGTCTTTCGGGATCGATTTGTTGCCATCATTTTAAATGGCGGCCAGATATTTAAAAACCCTTCTGTATAGAATAATGTCTGCGTGTAGAGTAATAAAAAATGTCCCGACGAGCTGATGTTCGACGCCGAGTGCCTTCGCTCCTAGGATGCTACAAAAATATTAGTCGAATCAGTAAAATGTACCCATTCTTGATGGAAGTTCTTACTACACGCAAGCGATGCCGCGGGTAACAGCTAGTCTCCTATAGTCTCCTGTAAATCAATTGTAAATTTCCTATTTTTCCTATAACTATTACAACAGATCCCTTAGGCCTCTTCACAAACCGATTCAGTAGGCCTGTGCACAAAAATATTCCGTAGACCTGTGCACAAACAGATACCATTGGCATGTGCATAAACAGATACCGTAGACATGTGCACAAACAGATTCCCGGTGACTTGTACACAAACGGAAGTCACAGGGTTGTGCACAAACAGATGTCATAGACTTGCGCAAAAAGAGATGTCATGGACATGTGCGCATCAGATTCCATGGACTAGTGTACAAACAGAAGTCTTAGACTTGTTCACAAACAGAAGTCTTAGACTTGTTCACAAACAGAAGTCATAGACCTGTGCCCAAAAATATTCCATAGACCTGTTTACATAAAGATTCCATAGACCTGTTTACATAAACATTCCATACCCATTTGCACAAAACGATTCCATACCCATTTGCACAAAACGATTCCATACCCATTTGCACAAAACGATTCCATATCAGAGAGTATAGCAGCCAGTATACGGACAAGCTGTCCGTATAAAGGCGGCATATATGGAGCCCTCATTAGGCGTTTACCCCCACCCATTTGATGCCCCCCCTCTTTTCTATCTCTTTCCTCTGGATGGTCCCGTGACCGAAGGGGGAAAATAGGGTTAGGGGGGGTTGATGACGTCACGTATCACGTGATGTTGTTGGCGGGAAATTTGAATTTATAGGGTTTTTTTTCGTGTATTGATCTGACGTGACTTGGCGATGGTAAAGGTGTGTAGTGCCCATAGTGGTATTGTAGGATATTGTATACATTTAGTGGATGATTTATATAGGTTCAGTAGACCCTTTCTACACCGTCCTGTAATGCTATTCTCTGTATGATTTTAAGGTATCTCCATGTCTGCTTATGTCACACTAAAGAACTAGTTTTAATTGTGATATGGTTTACGTCGTTTATTATAGTTAGCAATTAAGTTACGACGCTGTACTACTGTAGGGTGTTATAGTTAGTAAACGAAATACAGGGTTAGAACAATAGTACATTTTAGTATCATAAAAGTGGTATTACGGCATTTTTTACACAACTTAGTAGTTGATTAGAAGCTAAAATGAAGCAGTACTGCTAAAACATCATAAATAAAATTTGATTCACATTAGTTTTGATACGATTTGGCGAATAAGCACAATTAGGTAGTTATTAAACTAAAAAGCCTTATAGGATTGACTGAACAATATATATTTTACTACACGCTAAAATATTGATATACAGTTAAAATGGGCACTCGTTACTAAAAAACATCATTAGAAAATACGAATTACAATGGTTTTGATAGCAAAACAATAGACTAAAATGGAAAACTAATACAGATACAATACTAATTTTTTATACTAATAGACTAAAATGCAAAATATTACTAAAAAAACATCAGAAAATACGGGTTACATAAAAATAGAACAATATTACGGCATGCGAGATTATTAAGTACATATATACCTTCATAGAAAATATAGCAATACTACTTTTAATATGGTTTAAAAGCTACAATGGTTATTATACGATTTTAGTACAAATATGAGGCTAGTTATTAAACTAAAATATTCACAGGATTGACGAAAAAATATATTTTTCCTGACGCGCTATACACGCTAAAATACTGATATACGATTACGGATAAAAATATCGAAATATTACTAAAAAAACGTTACTATAATTATCATCAAAAAATAAAAATTACACTTATACAAAACAATTCAATACTAATTTTTAAACTAAAGTGCTAATGTATACTAATTAAAAAAAGCTTACTAGATGCAAAAACAGTAACAAAAAACACTGTATATTCGTTAAAATATTGTTACATGTTAATAGTTAAAATACGTTAATATTACTATAAATAATACTTGAGATACCTATTAAAATACTGATACTGGGTATCTAAAATATATACAAGTAACTTATGTGGAAAATGTCAAAGATTCTATTTAATATAACCGTATGGGGTAGTTTTATAATCAGGTAGAACTCTAACTTTATCCACTACGACCTGATATGTTTTGGTCTGGTTGATCGTGATCAGAGTGTGATCTTGCAGACGTCTGATTTGAGGGCCAATAGGGACTTGAATCGAGTTCATTAGAGGTTCACCTTCATTGTTTACCCCCAGTAGGTTCTTCATTGTTTCGAAATTTATATAATTTTCTGTAGAGGCGTTTAAATAAAATCCTTTAACTTTGATAATGTTAGTTTTAGCGCCGGTTTTAGGGTCTAGAATGTCCATAGAATAGTTCTTTGGTCCAGCACTCCCCCATTCACAAATATAGGCATCTGGTCCATAGGATTCTAATTCATTTTTAAGTTGCCCCAAATAATCGCCTGTGGGTAGCAAATGAGCGCCGTCTGGCGAGAGGTACACTAAACTGTCCGTGTCATAATAAAAACAAAGGTCACCGACCTTTTCAAGATGTTTTAGTAAATGTAATCGCGCCATAGATGTTGTGAAACAAGCGATAACTACGTTTGTGTGTTTGTGCACAATCTCGTTTTCTAGAATGTGTTCGTACTTTACTAATACGGTGTTTTCGTTGATCGTTAGTAAACTTTTAACCTCCAAGTCTGGATTTAATATTAATCCGTACAATTTGTTGGCATCTTTGATTAGTTCTGTAGAGGTATGTCTTGTTTTCTGGCCAAATTTACCCCAAAAAGAGTTGAGCATAAGTTTGCTAAGGCATCTGAGACCTTCGGTTTTCTCTACTTTAGTGATATCCAGTTCTACACCCTCTACGTCTTTGAAACTTTTGACATAGTTCTCCTTATCTTCTTGAGTCTGGCAATCTGCTGGAAAGCCGCTAGCTAGGGTTTTATACTCTAAAAAGGTACTAACATAATCTTTAAACAGTCCTCCCTGGTTTGTTTCGGAATCGTACTGTGTCACTTTGTATGACCAAGCCTCATACATTCGTGTGATTGTGTAACCATTCTCTACTGCATGACGTAACTCGTCGACTACCCATGTACCTCTCAATTCTCTTTTTTCAGGAGTCTGTTCGCAAGCACCTTGAAACTGGGTTTTACAACAGGTGTAGCATAATGGAAATGTTAATTTTCCATTAATACGAGCGGGCAGAACGGGATGAATTAGGTTTTGGGCCGGTAATACGTCGCATTTAAGAAGACCATTAAACGAAAATATGTCAGGAAAATCGTCTAATATGATTTCAGGATGTCCTATAGGTATCTTGGTGGTTTTGTTAATGAATGGGTATAAACTTGTGAAATCCACGTAATGAATTCGCTCTGATCCTGTTGTTTTATGGTATAGTTTCGTGGCACAACATCTACCCCCGAAGAATGCATCACGGGGGTCTAATCTTTTTACTATTTTAGGCTTAATATCATTACATTTTAAAGACTCTATTATTTCTGGTTTATTTGCTTTTTCGTCCTGCCAGTCACACTCCCATTTGACATTTACTATATAACTAAGGGATTCTAATTTAGCTAACACGTTCATGCTACTAAAATATCTAGAGTTCAAAGTCTGAGCAGGGTCTCCGTGCAAAGCCTTGTTTCTGTTTAGAGGAAAGTGTATTTTACACCCATGATAGAAACACCCCCAGTATTCGAATATTTCAAGGTTAAGCTCACAAAAACCGTCTACTCTAAGTTTTTGGATTCTGGTTTCTTTTCCTCTAAAGGAGGATTGGATAGATATATTTCGTTTGTGCGCGGTCCACTCTAACCATTCTATAGCCCCTATTGACTGATTTTCACTAAGCCTATAATAATTAGCCGGTATGATACCTATAGTATCAGGTTTAAGATAATTTCGCCGAAATACATAAGAGCAAACGCCAGGAAGAGTAATTGCGCCACAATTAAATGGATCTACACCCGTTACTTTAAAGAGTAGTGTACGAAAAGTTAAACAACCTAGGAATAGTAAAATTGTGTCGTTCTCACAATAATAATTGAGTTCCTTCAAGAAGTCGAAACCTTTACCTTTACTATCTTCGGAGCTATGCCATTTTAAGAAGGTATCTAAATTTTTCCTTGTAAAATATTGACAACCATAAGCTTCGATAGGGGGGGAGATTAGTTTCTATAACATAGTTGGTTTCATCCTGTCTATTTACATCAAAATTATGCTCTATTACATTGAATAAAAAATGTGGGAAATACCCTTTGACTGCGTCTGATATACCGAAAGTAGCGGGAAACTTTGCTAAAGCTACAGGAATGAAATTATAAGAATCCAGAAATAGCAAGTTAAACAATTTCATTTCTAAAATTCGAGTTCCGTTAATTTTCAAAGATGGAACGAATTTTTCATCTCGATTAATGATTTCTCGAATTAGTAATTGATTATCATAATTACTGCCGTAGTGAGATAGTATGATGACGTTCTTAACGGCATGCAATTGCATTAAATAATCTAAAAATAATGATATAGGATTACCGCCTGAAAATTGTTGTTTACGCTCACCAAACTGACTACACATAATACAGTTAAAATTTAGGGATGTCTCATCTACGCAATGCTCACAGACTGTTATGCTAACTAACAAGATAGCCTGGTGTTCGTAGGCTCCCCCTTTTCATGACATACCTTCGTTTGTATACATTCTACGTCAAAGAAAATATACATAAGGTTGGGCAGATTAGGTCTAGGCTTTTTAACGGATGGCACTTTCAGAGGTTTGTCTGCGATAACCTGGATATAACACAAGTGATTGCTAGGCTGATATTCCTTACAGACCTGACAATAAATCTCACCACACTTATGCATCTCCGTTCTTCGGGAAAAATCAATAATATTTAAACAGTCTTTACAGTGAAAAAGACGCTCACATAGGGACTTTTTACTGCTGGAAGATGCTAAGTGGCTTTGATAACAATCAGCTCCTAAGAATTTTCGTAAACAAGACTCACAAGATATCATGGGACCTTGGCAGATAGTGGGTCTCATACAACTAAAACAAAAGTCATTACATTTATGGGACTGTATTCGCCAATAGGGTACGAGACATTTTTCGCAGAATAGGTCGTGGTTGAAGAGGGGTTTTAAATTTGTAATAACGTTATAATGGTTATTTTCACTCAATAAAAAGAGGCGGGGCCTAGTATCATCGGGATCGTTTTCGCCGAAAATCAAAACAGGGACGCTATTTTCGAATTTGTATACGAAAATCGAATATTGACTTAAATAAATTTTGAACTTTTGAAACGATTCGGCAGTTCCACACTCACTAACCCTTACTCCTGCCTTAAGACATAGTTCTAAAGCAGCTTCTTTCTGCATTTTGTTCTCATCTCTAGATTTAGATATTGATTCGTAATGGGTCTTTATAGTCTTGTCACCCGTTGTATCGTCGGCGTAAGCTCTATGAGTCATAGCTACACATAACGCTTGAGCTAAACACAGGTTATCTGAATTGACTATGCGTACAATACCTCGTCTATCTTTACAGAATAGATTAAAAGGTTTAATCCCTCGGGTTACAGAACGCCCTTGGCCCTCCGGTATTCTTACAATGCTAAAAATAATTTTAACGGGACCAAGGAAAAATGCTTCCATTTCGTCTTCATAGAGCATAACACTAAGCTGGTCAAAAAGAATATTAGGGTCAACTTGATCTGCTCTTCTAAAAGATAATTCTAGTTCGGATCTGCAAATATTTGTGGCACTCTTTAAAGTAATTTGGACGTGGTCTGTAGGCCTGTACTTACTAAGGACACATTTGGTTACGGTACATACACTAGCGACGGGATCTTCAGTAATTCTAAGAACTAACTCTCGACCATACATGTTAAAATGTTCGTAAAATCTCTCACTTTGACCTAGTATCTCGCAAGAAGGTATGTTGTCAATAGGTGTGGGCTGGTCCGTTTCTCCTCCTCCCCATTGTACGTCGATATCATCGTCAGAAAGCGCCGCTGCAGAACCGTGCTCCCTCTCTAAGGTATCGTTCAATAGTGTCTCTTCTACGGGTGATCCTTGATCCGTTCGGTCTAAAAATCGGATATCTCTTTGTCATATTGTGAGCTGTTGAAGTCGGCGATTAGTGTTTCTTCTTCTTGTATACCCGTTCAATTTCTTCTTGTCGTTTCGCCATACGATCTGAGTATTCAGTTATTAAGGGACTCGGAATTAGATTCCTTAGGTTTTCCAATTGTTCTAGGTTATTACAGTCCTCGGGTGTTCGAGCAACTGTTTTCATATATTCGAGTAAGTCGAGGCAAGCTTGACTAACATTTAAGTCACCTTGTACTACGAATTGTGGCAGAATCTGAGGTCCGTACACCGGATCTATTCGCAGATAGTCGCATAGGAAGAAATAAAACTCGTATATTGACCGTAACGGCCAGGGTCTATTTATAGTCAGTTCGTTCAAAGTTGTACGGAGAGTTTCAGGATCCATGTTTATCTTTCGGTGTTTGAAGATCGACTGTGTATTTTGATCATTTCCTAGCCCTTTTATACTAAATTTCATAATAAAACGCGCACATTCCTCAATACTTTAACAATAGCCTGATTTATTGCTTACCAGTCACCAGATGTTTTGCTCTCAATGCATTTCTGACACACGCTTGTTAATAGTTTACAAACTAAAGAACATTGGATTTGCTTTATGTCAAATAAATTATCAACAAAAGAGCGGCCTATAAAGAATTTTGTTATAAACACTGCAAATAAGAGACATTTTATTGGGGTAATAAAATAAAAAACATGGTGTGTAAAAGTTTCTAGTGATTCTCAATTGTGAAAATATCCTTTGTTATCCTCACGTCTGTTAAATAATAACGTTCCGAATTTTTCTAACAGGTCATAAAAACCATTGTAAATTTTTCAAAAAAAATGCTACCTTAAGCTAACGAAATTTCTTAATAGACACGCCCACATTATTCAATCGTTCAACAATAGCCTGATTTATTGCTTATCAGTTACCAGATGTTTTTCCCACTATGCATTTTCGAACCCATGCCTGTTAATAGTTTAGATCAAAAGAACGATGGATTTGCTTTATGTCAAAAAAATTGTCAACAAAAGAGTGGCCTATAAATAGAATTTTGTTACAAACACCGTAAATACTTAATTTTATTGGGGTAATAAATAAAAACATGGTGTGTAAAGCGTTTCTAGAGATTCTCAACTATGGTAGTATCCTTTGATATCTTCACATTGTACACTTTTCAAAAGTTACTTTCAACTCTACCTTAAGCTAACCTATGACCCTATAGTTTCTCACGGTCCTGAATATGATTGTGTAGGCGAGAAGTCGGCCTGCTCCATGACATAACTTGGATATAACACATTTGTGTGAGCAATAAATCACAAAATAAATTCCAATGATAACAAATGGTTCGACCAACCCCCAAAGCCATTGCATGAACGTGTTAACGGAATAGGCAATAATCAGCCCGGTAGTAACTAGGCATTTAAATATAACATATTTAATTCCTTAAGAGGCTAAATTTCTAAACTTTTGAAAAAGAGACAATGCCAATCGAAATAGTATTCGTTACATACCGACGATATAGTACAGTGTTTTGGATGCAAACTGCATTTTATTAGCCTGGAAACCCATTCTTCTTACGAAGATAGAAGAAATTACTATAGGTTAAATCAAATGCAATTTAAAATGAAAATTGAAAAAATGTCTTTTTTTATTAGAACTTATACTTTTAAAGAAAGTAATATTTTACTTTATATTACGGTCTCTATAAATTTTATTCCTACAAAAGCATCCTTTGTTATAATCTTACAAAACTATAAGCCTACACAAGCAATCAAATATTGACAGGTAAAAAGAGGAGACCGGGAAAACCCGGTCCACGCCTTAACAGTACCTGCCTTCTTGTTTTCTTGCATATTTATGGAATTACAGAAGATGTAAAATATTATTTTCGCTTTGGTCGGTGGCATAGTAATTGATTCAAAAAATTGTTGCTTATGGTGTACAGATGGTGTATAGAACTAGGTGTTATCTTTTATAAGTTTCCAATTGAAAAAAGGGGAGGGGTTGCAAGAGCTGAAGAAACTTACTATCGACCAAACATCAAAGGTAAACCGAATTGAACCTTGCGTTGAAAAACATCCACCCCCAGGCCTGTTGCTTCTAGATTTGTATGGTCCTGTAGCGCGTGTAGTAAGATACAACTGATTCCGTATATATCTTACATTTTTTAAATTGCTTATATAGCCTTCCCTAATGGCGTTAGCTTGTTATCGAATTTATTCTCCAACACGGTTGCATACTGCGGAAAAATAACGCCATAAAGGAAAACTTTTTTGAACTCCAAAAGAAGAATTTTATGGTATCCGCCTGTTAGGTAATCTCGGGATTGGAAGCGACGATGTTTTTACATGCATTGTACTAAAAGATCCTAAAATAGAATACCAAACAATGCACATAGCCCCCCCCCCTCCCCGACCAGCCCCTTCAAGAAAAAATATATCACAATAGAATTTTACTAGTTGAAAAGGGTCGTAGGACGCCATGAACGCGTTGAACTCATTCTAATTTAGGAGTGGAACCTTGCGTTGACAAAACATCCACCCCCAGGCCTGTTGCTTCGATATTTGTATGGCCCTGTAGCGTTTGTAGTAGGATACAACTGAGTCCGTATATATCTTACATTTTTTAAATTGTTTATATGGCCTTCCCTAATGGCGTTAGCTTGTTATCGAATTTATTCCCAACACTGTTGCATACTGAGGAATAATAACACCGTAGGAACAATTTTTAGACTTCTACAATAGGAATTTTATGGTATCCGCCTGTTAGGTAAGCACGGGATCGGAAACGAAGATGTTTTTACATGAATTGTACTAAAAGATCCTAAAATAGAATACCAAACAATGAACATAGCCCCCCCTCTCCCCGACCAAGCCCCTTCATGAAGAAATATATCACAATAGAACTAACACTAGTTAAAAAGGGCCGTAAGACGCCATGAACGCGTTGAAATCATTTTCAAAACTAAGGACATCATCCTGCCTTCCACTATAGTAACCTCTATAAGCTTTTAACGTGGATTGTTACTATTCGAGACTGTAAATACGGTTAAAGAAGCTTGTACTGTTAAACCAAAGACGGATGATCAAAGAAATGTTGAAGGGAGTTTTTCCAAATATATCCAAAAGAAAGACACCTGAAAAATAGTCCAATAGCAAGGCTTCGGACCAATTTTCCCGCGAAAATTTTACCCTTGTACATGCTAACCATCTTGGAGTGACGTTTGATCTCGAACACGCCTTGACCTTGTAAAAAGTATAAAATGAAGAGGTCGAGCCCCCAAAGGCACCACTTTCTCTCAAGCCAAAGTCAAAAATGAACCAGCAGCAACAACCCCTGGACCTTTCTTCAACAGGATAAGAAAAAAACGTTTTTAAAAAGTTATCTTTTTAAGAGAAGACTTAGAAAATCTTCTCTACAGCTACGTCCACGGAGTGGACACTCCGTTCGGTTCACCCGAGGCTTGCCCTCAACGCCCTCATTGCGTCG
>JAEQBA010004464.1:116899-175306 GCA_019434445.1 Phalangium opilio | reverse complement strand
AATTGGCAAATGAACGAACTCTGACTGATGGGCATAACGAACAACATGAAAGAAACGAAGACGAAAAAAAAAACTTTCTCAAATGGATAAAAACAAATTAAGAAGCATCGTAATACAAACTTTCATATTTATTGGTCCGTAAAGCTTTGTCCACATTGAGTTCGCGCTCGCGTGTTCGCGCCTTCGTTTATTTCGCATCTTCGCAAAGATCACGAAAAACATTTGCACTCTGTTCAGATACACGCAAAAATTTGCTCTTCCCATTCTGAGAGCCAATAAAATTGAGCAATCATTGCGCCATCTGCCCTTCTCCATCGACGTTGTCCAAAGAGAAAAACGAAACTAATCTTCCCAGCCTTCCTCTCCAATGTGATTGGTGCTTTTCTCGCGAAGGCGCGAAATTCTTGGCCTAGTCGCAAGAAATTTGTATCTTCGCGAGGTGAGGACGCAAGTAGCGAAAACCCAATGTGGACAGTAGCGCGATCTTGCAACAAGCAAAGCGAATATGCGAACTCGCAAAATGTGTCAGTCTGGACAGGCCTTAATATTTAATAATCTGTGCTCCCTAGAAGATAATTTACACACGTACACGGACTTGAATGTCTTTTTTTGAGTGGGTGTAGTTTTAGATAGCAATTTATTACGGTCTTCTCGTTCTGTTTGACAGATTTGAGTTTAAAATATGACATTTTTGGGGGATAAAAACAGAAATAATATCACATCATTTGCTGTAATAAAAATCCGTATGGCGTCGTAGAACTTTTACGCCTCATAACTCCGAAGCGACGCCCCAGCTACTAAAAATTTGACTTCCAGGAAAGATGCTTTTCAGGGGGAACTCTACGCCTTGGTTTAGTAGGCCTTCGGAACCATCCTAGCGTTAAGACCTATACACTTTTTGAGCCACAAAACGAGATCACATCGTGGAAAAATTAACTACGAATGCTTCGTATTTCGTTCATATTGCATTGTGTTTCGGAAACGAAAACATTAATATGTCGCTAGATTTTCAGATAAACCTTTAAATTTCGAGTCCAAAAGTCATAAATAAAGGACACATAGAAATAATATTATAGATACGACTCATAGAGATAATATCATAAATATGACTCATAGAGATAAGATCATAAATTGGACTCATAGAGATAAGATCATAAATTGGCCTCATAGAGATATCATAAATTGGCCTCATAAAGATATCATAAATTGGACTCATAGAGATAATATCTTAAATATGTGTATGCTAAGCCTATAATTGGCCAACAAATAGTTATTGGCTCACATTCTTCTTGAGTCTTAGACTAGTCCACTGGATAAATAAAATCATATTTTCAACACACATTGGTCGTAAAGTCAAATATAAAGGGAAAATTGTACAAAATAAATTTAGTAAATGTACGGTCCATAGTCATCCACAAAACTGTTGTGGGTAGTTGGACAACCAGGCTATCTTGGCTACGAGAGGGTTTATATGTACGCCAAAAAAAGGACTGAGGTCTGAGGCCAAGTTCTTTGGACCGAGCCTGCAGTACTTATACCCTCTCATATCATTCGCCAGTAGATTCAAACCGAATTTCTGCATCTCAACGTCTGTTACTCGACATGGATGGGCACAGACAAACCAAGGAGTTTATGTAGGGTTCCCGTTGGGAACTGCTTGCATTCACCAAGAACAAAATCAGACTTGTCACCAGCATTCTTAGGACACTGCCTGCTCAACAGGCATCTGCACCTAATGAGCATTGCTGTGTCACATCCTATGCATATGCTACTTTCTCGCTGCTCTCAGGTGTGAGAATTTTGATGGGTATCTCTTGAAACCAAAGCAGTTTAGTTTTCTCTCTGTGAATCGAGGGACTAGGTTCTTTGCAGTCTAACTAGTTTTAGGCGCACAAAATACCCAGGGTAGCAGTGCACCGTGCTACAACGTACTACCCCTCTAATAATACATAAAACCAGAAGTAGGATGAGACTAGAAATAAAGAGCTCTAGCAATGGTAGTAGATCCTGGCACTAGAGAACAAATTTGAGGATTTTATGCCGCTTCCATCGCGCCTACACTAGAGAGAAAAAATTGGTGGTGAGTTCCAAAAACATATCCTACCCCCCTTCCCCTCAACCTAAAGCCGCGAAACACGGACGTGGGTGCTTGAACCTAGTTCGGCCCCCGTCTACCGCCACCCGCGAGCGTCTCACGTTTTGGAGTCTTGGAGAGAGAAAATTCAGAAACCGCTACCAGAGGGCCAACCGTTGGTGTCTTATCAAGAATATTTAATCACTTTCGCCAAGTGAAGAATTCAATTTGGTCACCTCAATACTTCTAGTCCCTTATCCTACTTCTGATAAAACCATACCTTCTTTCCTTAATTTCTCCAAGGACTCGGGAGTATTACTCGGATCTGGTGAAATGGCATCCAAAAACGGAGGGTACAAAAAGAACATAAACTTTTTTGGGAACGAGGTATGGTTGGATGGGTGGGCGGATGGGTATACATTGCATTCTACGCTAATATTTTCCTGGAAATTCCTCTTCACCCTCTGGAACCGGGACAGAATGTCGTATGGTACGCGAGGACACTGGGAAGTGGTGGGTGGGACGAGTGTCGACCATACTCGGGTCTTTTGTGAAAAAGCGCTCAGTGAGAGAGTTAACGGTTTCCTCGCGACAACAAGAAAATTCTAACGTTGACTCGAGGTGCGATGGATCGCCATTCACTCCGCGGGAAAACTTAGTAACTCCATTTAGAAATGAAATTTAAAACTATCGTTAAGATTGTGTTTCTAAAGGCTTTTTCAAACAATGCAACTTTTTATTCAAATAGATGAGTCAAAACGTTGAGTCCACAAAAATTGGTCAGCGATTAATTTTTAATTTGGTGATTCAACTTGTAATCCAACTTCTGTTCACACAACCCAACTAGTTTACTCAACTCAAGTTGACTCATCTAAATGAGTCAAAACGTTGTATTGTCTGAAATTCCTTTACTGGAACAAAAATGGACAAAATGTTGTAATTAAAATAGTAACATAACATTATCAATTTTAAGGAGCTAATTTGATTATATCTGCATTTGAAATAAGTACGCAATTTGCAAACCTTACAATTTTCAATTTCAATAAAATGATGCTTATCATGGGGTTCATAATGAGGCTAAAATATGTCTAGAATAGAAGTTCTTCGCCACTTTAATGGGGAGAACTGAACCAAACCTCAACCACTAGTACATGTTACTAACGTTCTGATATCAGTCATGCAGTTTGGTCAACTTCGGAAGTAAACCATTTGAACTGTGCATAAAGACTGGGCCTGGTTACGCAATTTTGCACCTGGGTACCGAGAAAAAAAGAGTTAGAGCAGCAAATGTTGCTAGTGGGGAATAGTTAGACTCAATGCGCCCCCAACAAGCCTTGCGCCCGGTGGCCAGTGCACGTTCGCCCCGCCCCCTTAATCCGGCCCAGCATAAATAACAAACAAACAAACGAAAAGCTTTCTGAACAGTAAAAACTTTAGGATTATCTTACACCAAGATTGAAGAATAGGTTTCGTTACAGTCACAGCAGCTTTGCAGTTAGACCGAAAAGAATGAGTTGATGATGAAAATAATGGTGAGAGGGGGAGATTGGAGAAGTCATCTTGGCGGAAGAGGTTTTTGGAATTCTCCTCCGGGTGGGGAATCTATGTAAGAAAAGCTTATAACAAGGGTGCTGATGGATGCCCGCTTCCTGTCCTCCAAATTCCACGCGGACCCTAGCTCCTCCAAGCTAGGCTATATAGTCGCCCTGTGACACTATTAACAATCAACACCCCCGTCTTTCTTTACACCACCACCATGGCCCTTAATGGGGTTACGCGGACCCCACTTTGGCAAAAGACTCTTATCCTTCCAAAGGAATAGTCTCACGGTTCTCTCAGCCATATTCAGGTAGCTGAGCTGAATCATTTTACAGGTGTGAATGATGTCTTTTCATAGTATCCGACTGTGATATTTATGACGTACGCCAAAGCAATTCTTCATCTTTCTCTCTAGCTTATTTTCAAAATCAACCAATCAGCGCTCTATTATTACGTTAGTTTTCACCCTAGAAAATAGTGAATTCGAATTTTGAGGCATTAACCTGTAAATGCGTTAGAATATTCTTGGTTATACCAGAAGTATATAATACTTCTCTTTGAGTGAAGTGTACTGCACATAGCTAGGTAATTGTAACATGAATCTTCTCAACATAATTTTACATTTGGAGTGCACAAGGTTACTAAACCGAATCACATACGCGGTAAATAGTTCCCCCTCATCATTACTATATTTATTAGCGCTGCTTATCTATTCGCCAAGGCGCATGCATGCGCTTGTGCAGATTTTTGTGCCACGTCAAGACAATCAAGGTTTGTGCCTATTTGATTGCTGAGGATTTAGTACCAAACAGTTATAGAATTCAACCCACAGTGCGATGCGAAGTGATGAGCGGGAGAGCAAACCATAAGGGTGGGCCTGGGAAGAATCATGTTACATAACTACATAATAGGATACAGAGTGTCATCGTCCTTCCATTATCCCCTTCTGGTTATATTTAGTGCGTGCGTGAACCTCCTACAACCTAGTAGGCGAGATTTGCTCTTATAAGTATTTAAGACTGGACTACAAAGGTAATGAGAGACTCCATGTAATTGTAATATGACGCTTACTCTCTCACGTCTCACGATCTGTTATTTCAATATAACTTCGGCTTTACTCGCGTTCAGTGTCGTGAGACTGTTCCTTGAAATGGAGCGGCAGTTCTCCGCGGGTAATTAGGCGAGTGTCTCTGTAGTCGTTGAGTCGGTTTTTTGTCACTCTGACAAATTAACCGATAAAGGAAAAAAGAATGGGGAAAGAAGATTACTCGGAAAAGAATCACTCTACTCTTTTTCTTTAGACGTTCGTTGGCGCGTACCGACATTACGCCCTGTTTCATTTAAGCCAGAAAAGATGACTGTGGATCTATGGACAAAGAACACCAACCGCCAGGGTATGCTTTAGCAAGAACTAATTCAGGTTACCATAAGAACGTCGAAGTGTAACCAGGGATAAATGAGGTGAGATGGATTGGGAATGATGATGTGCGACCTGCGGTACCGTAACTCTCCCAGTGTACCTCGCGCACGCCCCTACCCTTCGGTGGGCGATTGTTAAGTGCTTCCGCGTAGCTCCATTGTATTTGTATGAGAACTGCTTCTATTTTTTAGACATAGGTGGCGTCCTTTACGATTTCGTACTGTACGACCCTACCTAACCGCTGAGGATGCTGGGACGATTTCGGTGCCATACCCATAACAGGGGCAACGTTATGGGTAAGGGGGTTGCTACTCTATCCCTTCAAGGTGACACAGCGGATTTCGGTACCATCTTGGGGTAGAGAGTTATATGGAAGGGAAATTGTTGGTAGACCGTGTGCGGCGATGATGGGTTAGGTGGTCTAAGATGGTATCAATGTGACAATTAACCCATCGAGCAAGCGATTTCAATACAAAGTTTACACGCAAGGAGGATTCTTACCATTTGCACAAGGAGACTAGGCAACTTGTAAAATAGCAGACGATTTTACGCTCTTAGTCGCTTGGTCTCCTTGAGTTATATGGTAGGAATCCTCCATGCCTGTAAACTATGCATTTTTCAAAAACACCACATCTGGGGCATTCTGGGCCATTATTGAATAGACCACTTCGATCTAACTAAGAGGGAAAGACAAGGGGGTAAAATTTTACCTTCTATCCCGGTTTTTAGCGCCTGCGCTATAGGTTTGGGGAGTCATGAGAGTTTATAGAGACGGCAAGGGATCATCTCCCTTGTACGTCCCGATATTCAGGGTGTCCTACCCCCATTTTTACATCGAAATGATCCATGAGAAATGTGTGTGGTCGAATGGGATTCGATCATTCGATCCAATGGTACCAGAGAGAATTTATAATAGGGAGTGGAAGCTCTAGCCCTTGACAATGCTAAATACAATATAGCTCAAACAAGTAGGCTGCGACGCTAAAACTGGCCAGGTAAATGTCCGATCACCTGACACTTCTTTAATTTTAAAGTTTGCCCTCAATCACTAATGGTTGTACAATTACCCAATAAGGGTTCGCGATTTCGAGTGCCATTTGGAGTTATTTTAAGTCGGACGTTTCCCTTTCCCTAAAAAGTAGTGTCCATCTCCTCTAGAGACCCTCCCGCAACATTCTAGAACCACCCTAGAGGGAGGGGCCACAAAAATTATACCGGAAATAGACCTGGTCAGTTTTGTTGATCACGAGATTTTTAAGCTACATAATATTCCTCAGTTTCTACTCCCTATTATAAATTCTCTCTGATGGTACTAAAGCGTAGATGAAGCCAGTAAATTCCCAGAACAGGCTCCTCCCTCATATTACTAAAACAACTTCAGAGTTTCTGTGTTTCGACGCTCTTACTGTTACTTGAATACGTTCCTAACTGTATATAAAGGGCAGATGGGAAAGGGACCCATATATCTGTGCTTTTTTCGGGTCCCAAGGAAACAATATTTATTCGAGAAAAATTTACCGCATTGCGGAGTTCCTTTTTTTCCTTTTATGTAATTAATGTTGTTATTTTTAAGAAACAGTTTGTTTATTAGATGGCACAGAGCTAGGCCTAGGTCCACAATGAAAGGGGAGATCACCTTAATGTCGATCTAAAGACAGCTTGTGAAGGGCCCGGGAAAGTGGTTTTTTATGACTTTAGTTTTTCCGTTAGCTTTATGAAGCTTGGGATTTATTAAAGAAATTCTCTCTTTAATAAGCTAAGAGAGGACAATTCAAATATTGCCAAAATGTTTAGCATAATTTATAATATTTTAATTATAATTTAAATGCCATTACAATTATAGTTGTACACTAATTTCAATATATATTCTGGTTCAGTCGTACAATTGTTTACTCTAGAGGGTAATTGAATAATTCGATTTATTTAACTAAAATTAAGTCGTTTATTAAATATATTTATTTGGCGAACTATTTAATCCAATCCGATTGCGCAAAATAATCAGGGTTAACCACTAGAGAAGGCAAAACTACGAGTCAACACAAAATTTATTCCAAATTGAAGCTTAGAAATTAGTTTAGATTTAATTGCAATTAAATTAAATTAATAAAACTTTAAATTCTAAAAACTTTTGGAAATGGCTTCAGTGTAGTCTTTTGGACTATTAAGTCCTTAAATTTTTAATTTGAAACGCTTCAAAAAGCGCTCAAACCAACTTAGAGATAGTACAAGTTGCACTCGCTACAGCACGTGCAACTTGCGTGATCGAGTGGGCTATGGTATCAGGTACAAAATAGACCTTTTCGGCGTAAAAAAAGGGGACACACAAAAGGGGGTTGATATTTCCGCTATGCGCACTCTCAGTCATGATACAAAAAGACTATAGCGTAGGCGCCAAAAAGCGAGATGGAAGGCGGAGTTTTACCCCCGTATTTCCCCCTTAGTTACATCGAAATGGTCGATTAAGACTTAAGAGTCAGCCACTCATTTTTTTGGCCATCATATCTCATTTTACATGACCGAAAAATTCACTCCCCTAATAGCCGTCGTCGGAGATAGGGAGTTGACTATCCTATAGCCTGAAAACAAATTGCCTCACCAAGATGGGAAATAAGTAATTTTTATAAACTGGACACTGGGCCACAGACTCCCCCTGGAATAAATAGACCATTAATTTCACCATTAAAAGTGGACAATGTGCAGTTTATTTAATTAAAGCTCTACTGGCCATATGACCAGTTTAAAAATAAATCCTTATTTTCCCCAATACACTTGGCACTCACTGGACACATGTCCTATAAGAAATTATGCTTATTTCCGGCCCTACCTGGTAGTGACCCCTGTTGAAAGTCGGCGGTATCAGAAATCGGGAACTGTCGTCTGCTGCTCTACAAAACGCGAAAAAATCGTTTTGAAGGTGATTTTTATTTACAATAATTAGTCTTAATTAATTCTAATTATCGTTAAATTTAGATGGCCTCTGAAAACGAGAAGAAAACCGATGCAGGTCAACCCAAAGAAGCTCCTAAGAAAAAGAGTTGCTGTCATAGAAAAATTTACAAAGCAACTGAGGTAGTAATTAAGTTAGGGCAAAACTTAAAATTAAAATTTAACTTAAAGTAATTAATATATATTTCAATGACAGCTTCCTTTATACGATGTCCCTAAAACTGGTCACCAAATCCAGTATGAAGTTGTCAAAGCTCCTAAAAGCGCTTTAGAATCTTACATTTCAATTGGAAGGAAAAGTGTCGAACAATACGCGGGACCCTTAGAGGTAAGCATTACCCCTTTATCTACATTATGTTCTAATGTTAATTATTTTACAATTAATGCTGATTAATTTAGGGCGCTAAAGATAAAGTGGTCCATATTTATGAAACTGGAGTCGCCCATACACAATGTACGACAAATTAACCTAAAAAATAATTTTAATATTAATTATTTAATTCCGTTTTTAATCCTCATTAATTTAATTTTAATTGCTATTTATAGCTTCGCACGAGTATATTACGGCAGACGCTAATATGATTCCCCGTGTTGGTGCAATTACCGTTGGTGGTTTAACTGGTTTACTAGTTGCAGCCAGAAGTACAATTTTATAATTTGACTTTTCAAATTTAAATTTTGAAAGTTTAAGTTTAAGTTTCAAAATGTAACGATTAAATTTTTGCAGAGGGTTTCTTCAAGAAAACCTTGTATGGCACAACGGGAGCTCTAATCGCAGCTGCTATTTGCTATCCTAAAGAAGCCAAACAGATTTCTAATCAAGCGATAACTAAGATACAAACTGATGGTTTCACCGCTGTCAAACAGCAAACTGGTTAATGTCTTCCTAATCTTTTATTTAGATTAATGTCGTCTGTAATTTTAGGCCTATTTCAGAATATTCTATTTTAGGCCTACAGTACAAGAGACCCTTTTCATAAGTTAGGTAACATAACATTATGGCAACAACTATTTAGACCCAAAAGTTAATTCCCAGAAATGTTTTGGCCTTAATATCAGCCCTACTAACTGTGACTATGTACGCCCACAATTTCATCCGCCCAATTAGCAATGTCCACTTGGCGACGACTATTTAGTCCTCAATAATTATAGTGCTACCATCATACTATAGGCGCTGAGCGAGCCGCCGCGTTCGCCACCTAGCGGATTTTAGAAGAAAAAATTGGCAGGAAAATGACCGCGTCCGTCCTTAAATGAAGCCATAGGGGTGTTGCGTAGTTAGTTGTAGGAATTATTACTGAAATTCCCCAGAAGGGGTGAAATTTTACCCGTTTTGGAAATTCTAGAATTCATTGCATTACACTCGGTTTTCACTGGGCGTTTTTCGCAAAATTTTGCGGAAAAGGAACTTTTTCCTCTTTTGTTGGCGAATTTCGTGATTTTGCGTTGCGGGTCCTATTTCTATTTTTGCTTATTTTCAAGAGCCGCGTTTTTTTTCCGTAGGCACAAACCAATCATTGAGGGTAAGCTAGTCACGTGGTTAACACTGAGCGCCTTTTTACTAGGGAGCCGCCATTTTGAAATTTGCGGTGTTTAACCGAGGCTTAACCTGTTTACCATCATTTGATTAGAGAACTGTGATATTATTTAAATATTAAAATGAATAGATTCGGAAATGTTGGTGGAAGAGATAACCAAGTACCCATATCTTTGGGATAAAAGAAATTTAAGTTACAAAGATGTTAATATGAAGGAAATCTAACGAGCTCAATCGCTCAGTTCGGACTTCAGTCTTATCAGATATTTATTTCCGCCGCGGTTTTGTCCAGTGGAAACCGACCACACAGGATAAAAATTTCCATGGCGGTTTTTACCTTTTTCGCTTTTTCTGCGAATTTTTTTCCGGAAAGATATTCGCCCAGTGAAAACCGAGTGTTAAAAGAAATGAATGAATTAACGCGCTTAAAGAGAAAACGTAAGGTTTTAGACTTTAGCTTATCTACTCCCAACACCCAAATTAAATGTACATGTACAGTAAAGTTCAAAAATGTGTCTGTCTAGAAGCACTTGCAAGTTAATTTAATTAATTAACTTACAATATAAACATATTTATTTAACTCGAACACTTACATAGATGGTAATATCATAAACTTGCTTAGTTTCCCTGATACACTCTACAGAGACTACGGTATTAACTTTCAAATATCTCTTACGTTAAAAATGTGTTTAGTTTTCATTATATTTTAGACTTTTCGACGAGTACAATCCCTAAAATAATTTTGTAAACCTTCTAATGCTAAAAATGCGACGTATTTTATGTTGCCAATGTTTGAAAGTGGATTTTCCCACTTCCATTTCAAAAATTTCCCACACTTCCCACACCCCCTTTTTAGCCCCGAACCCAGCTAAAATATGGTAGAAAAGTTACAGTCTTATTTATCTGTACTATTTTTTCCTATTAGGTTTAATATGGAATATCACTGCGCATGGCTTTGACAATATGTACAAATGCGCCAAAACGCTATAAGGCTTTAAAATTCTCAAAATATACTACTTTTTTCCAGCGCCAAATTTAAAATCACCGAATTTATTTCAAAATTTTCGAAAATGCAATAATTTTAACTGCACAGTCTGCACTAATAACACTTAAAGAGAAAAATTCCCACATTTGACCGATTTTGGGAAAAAATTACCTTTGTCCCACAGAGCCTTAAAACCTTACCAAAATTTCCCACACATTGGCAACACTTTTTCCCGCGATGTGGGAAATTTCCCACACATTGGCAACACTTTTTCCCGCGATGTGGGAAATTTCCCACACATTGGCAAAACTTTTTTCCCGCGATGTGGGAAATTTCCCACACATTGGCAACACTTTTTCCCGCGATGTGGGAAATTTCCCACACATTGGCAACACTTTTTCCCGCGATGTGGGAAATTTCCCACACATTGGCAACACTTTTTCCCGCGATGTGGGAAATTTCCCAACACTGAGTAGCGCTCCCCATTTTTAAACTGCCAATCTACCATTCACGAACTTCCCGCCAAGAGTTTTAAATTCAGTCCGCTAGAGGCGCTGTGTGTTATTTAACCTCTCAATCCTCGGCGCGTTAAATTTGGGCCTAGATAGTTCTCGCCGCGCAACTGTTGCTATTTATGCCCAAAATAAATTTACACCAAAATTCCTTAACCGTCACTTTTGGCCTATTTTACAATTTCAAAAGAAAACAATATATGTTCTTACTAATTCCCCCAATAGAGTAATATCGGTTACGGGGAGGGTGACATTAAACTCCGCCCATTCGCCATTTTGGCGGCAGAATTTAACATGAGCTCTATAGCCACCAGAAGGTGACGCCATCTGTCGGCTTGTTAATTTCATTGGCTGAAAAACCAATAACGTCTCACCCCCCTCAGCAAATATTACTCTATTCACCATAAACTACAAAGTAAAAACAAACCCTTACTTTAGGATACGATTTGAACGAACTCTTTAAATGGGATGTACCAAAAATCCCCGAAGTTCCTGATTTCTCTTCAATCTTGGCTAAGATTGGTGTACAAACACCTGTAAGGGATAATCACTAAAAATTTAATTTAATTAAAAACCAAAATTAATTAGGATTTTAAATTCTTAACGATCAAGAAACCGAAATTGGTGGAAGGAGATATCGGTCAGAGCAATCCAGCTGACAAGGATATGTACACGACGAGAAGCAAATAAATTAGTTAACTAAAGCTAAGCTGTAAAGGAAATTACTAATTAGTAATTAGCAAAAAGAATAAAATTATTAATTACAAATGAAGACAAAATTTAATTAATGAAGAATCTTATTAATGTAATAAAATTTGACTTGTTTGATGATTAGATTAGCTTTACAGAAAAGTTTTCTTAATTAATTTCAATTTGGTTGTAATTAAAACAGTCTTAATAACAGTCTTGAGTGTTTATTATTTATTTATTAATTTAAAGGGAAATTAATTTTAATTGCTTTAGATTAATAAAATAATATTGAAATCATTTGGTTATAATTAAAACTTAGTCTTAATTTCAGTCTTGAGTGTTTATTATTTATTTAAAGGGAAATTAATTTTAATTGCTTTAGATTAATAAAATAACATTGATATTCTTTGTTCCGTTAATTTTAAATATTTAAATACTAATTAAGTTTAAAAATGGTTGTAAAAACCAAGTAACTAATTAGGGAATTTATTCGTTAAGAGTGGTCACTTTTAATTGTAGAATTAATGACGTCATGTGTTTCAAACAAGCGCCATCTATTGGTGGCTTTTAGTTTAATTAATGATTTCAATGTTACTTTATTAATATTAATAAACTGATTAATTCTCCCTTTAATGAACGAGTTTCGCTCCCATTGGGGTAAATTAATACGATTAATGGTGGTGCCATCTCTTAGCAGATTTTGGATGCTTAGATTTTTGTCGCGGCTAATGATCAGTCTGGGAACACGAGAATATTTTTTAAACTGGTCCATGGGCCAGAGATCCCCTAGCGTCCAAAATAGTAAACTAGTACTTGGGACCAAAGAGAGTATAGGGGAGGAGTGGAAGCTCCCCCGCTCCACAAGGCTAAATTACAATGTTGCCCTTAAATTATACTAGTGGTACGAGGGAGTTTCCGGCTCAGTCACGCCACCTACGATACCATTTAATGTCTCAAATGGAAATGCCTCGGTACTGCGCATTGAAGATGCGCCGTAGAAAAGAGCAACAAGATTTTCCCCTCTTTCCACTCCTCCCCTATACTCTCTTTTTTGGGACCAGTGATCCCCTATCGTCCAAAATAGTAAACTGCACCTTGGGCCAGTGATCCCCTATCGTCCAAAATAGTAAACTGCACCTTGGACCAACGATCCCCTAGCGTTCAAAACAGTAAACTGGTCCATGGACCAGCGATCCCCAGCGTCCAAAAGAGTAAACTGGTCCTTGGACCATCGAACCCCTAGCGTCCAGAACAGTAAACTAGTCCTTGGGCCAATGATCCCCTAGCGTCCAAAACAGTAAACTAGTCCTTGGGCCAATGATCCCCTAGCGTCCAAAATAGTAAACTAGTCCTTGGGCCAGTGATCCCCTAGCGTCCAAAATAGTAAACTAGTCCTTGGACCAGCGAACCCCTAGCGTCCAAAATAGTAAACTAGTCCTTGGGACTATTCCCCTTAGTTTTCTATATAACCGCAATTAATAAACTGGTCCAAGGACCAGTAACCCCCCCCCCCCCACTTAAAAAAAACATTTAAAAACTGCTTAAAGCAATTAATAAACTGATTTTTGGCCCGAGGACCTTCTCTATTTCCCAGACTACCGATGACTACGTAACTGACCAATCACAATGGCGTGTTGTTGGTCTAATACTTCAGACAATGGGTTTTATTATGCGAAACTGATAATAATACTGAATCGTAATCATTTTACGCTTCACTTCAAAAGACTTAAAAGGATATAAATTTACCGGTAATTTGTAATGATTACTTTGACAAATTATTTCATAATTAATTTAAAACTAATAATAACGTAAGTGTAAGTGAATCACAGCCATTAGTTCTTGGTAATTTACTTTTGAACCAAAATGACGTCACTTTTACCACCAAGTGATTTTCAAGGGGTTACACAAGAGATAAACTTACCATGGTAATTGTAAACCACAGACGATTTTTTTGGTAATAATCCCATAACTTTACCATGGTAACAATGAGTTACCATTTTATTGTTATACTCCGATAACTTTACCATGGTAACAATTAAGTCACCATTTTATTGTTAAACTCCGATAACTTTACCATGGTAGCAATAAGTCACCATTTTATTGTTAAACTCCGATAACTTTACCATGGTAACAATAAGTTACCAATTTTCATAGCATAATCTTAATTTACCATACTAGAAATTGAGCTTTCACAATTGTGACGTCACGGGCTTAGCTTTGGCATGCAGTGAGCGGCCATGTTTGGTACCACTTTGCTTCTATGGGCAAATAGCATGGGTGACGTCACATTAAGGTTTCTGAGATAGCTCTATTAATGATTTTTAAAAGCATATTGTAACTTTACCATGGTAAATTACCACTAAATTACTAATGACTTACGAGTACAACTGTAACTGTACAGTAATTACCATATTTTCATCAAATTTGAATCAGTAATTTACTACATCTAATTTTACTGTTAACGGTAATCTAAGCTTCAAACTATAATTAACGGTAATTAATATAAGCCGGCTTATAACAATTAAATAAAAGTAATTAAAGGCTGTGACACACTTACCTGTAATTACCTGTAATTAATTATAATAACAATTAAAGTCAAAAAAGACAGACAGACAGACAGCAATTATTTTTCTCTAAATTACTAATTGGGACTAGTTAATTAAATTAATTATAATTAATTAAGGATGGGTGATAAAAAATTAAAGGGCTGTGAATGTCTCCATTAAGGGTGTCCTCTGTCGTCTGCCCCGAATCTCAACGGAACCCTGAGGAGTTCCGCCACGGTGCATTGGACTGTTATAACGATGAGGTTTATGATAAAAGTCCGATTCGCTATGAGAATAACTGCGATTCTCGGACAAGCCCGAGCGGTCAAAGGTCGGGCTGTCGTACCGTCTCTCGGGGTAAACTCGGTAATTATCCGGCGGGGGTAAATTACCCCCTCGTAAAGAGACCGAACCCCGATGGCTGTTGTTATCCACATTCCGACTGGCTATCCTGATGATACGCGTTGAGCCGTCAGTCGGTGGTCGGAATGGAACGACATTCTAAAGACAAAGACGAAATGGTAACAAGTCTGTGAATGTCGTTTCGAAGACTTAGGCGACGTGGATGTAAAAATTACTCTAGCAGGGTTGCCACGGAATTTTCATAACCAAATTCCCCGACTTTTCCATCAGATTTTCCCTGAGCTTTTTCTGAGATTTTCCCTGAGCTTTTTCTGAGATTTTCCCTGAGCTTTTCTGAGATTTTCCCCTAGCTTTTTCTGAGATTTTCCCCTAGCTTTTTCTGAGATTTCCCCTAGCTTTTTCTGAGATTTTCCCCTAGCTTTTTCTGAGATTTTCCCTGAGCTTTTTCTGAGATTTTCCCTGAGCTTTTTCTGAGATTTTCCCTGACATTTTTCTGAGGTTTTCCCTGGCATTTATCTGAGGTTTTCCCTGGCATTTATCTGAGATTTTCCCTGACATTTTTCTGAGATTTTCCCTGACCTTTTTCTGAGATTTCCCCGAGCTTTTCTGAGATTTTCCCCTAGCTTTTTCTGAGATTTTCCCGAGCATTTTCTGAGATTTTCCCCGAGCATTTTCTGAGATTTTCCCCGAGCATTTTCCGAGATTTTCCCTGACATTTTTCCGAGATTTTCCCTGACCTTTTTCTGAGATTTCCCTGACCTTTTACTGAGGTTTTCCCCGACCTTTTTCTGAGATTTTCCCCGACCTTTTTCTGAGATTTTCCCCGACCTTTTTCTGAGATTTTCCCCGACCTTTTTCAGAGATTTCCCTGACCTTTTACTGAGGTTTTCCCCGACCTTTTTCTGGGGTTTTCCCGATTTTTTTCCGAGATTTTCCCTGACATTTTTCCGAGATTTTCCCCGACCTTTTTCTCAGATTTTCCCTGACGTTTTTCTGAGATTTTCCCTGACGTTTTTCTGAGATTTTCCCTAACCTTTTCGGCCCATTTTTAAAATTCCCTGACTTTTCCGGCCCATTTTTAAATTCCCTGACTTTTCCAGGTTTTCCCTGACCCATGGCAATCCTGTCTAGTGTAAATGGGTCATAAAAAGGGATCATTACGTACCTGTCGTTTTGGTTTTCTTTTCATGGCTTCTTCGTATTCGCGTTTTCTTTTCCTGTCCTAAAATTAAGCCCATAAAAACTCGACAATTAATTGAGGAACTACGCGCATGCGCCTCTTATAATATCATGATTATGCATCACCATAAGTTCATAATAGATTCATGATAATATCTGACGCAATAAGTTAGGCCTAATCCGACTTACGAAGAAGCTAATGATGCAGCTTCCAGGGACCCAAAAGACGATTGAAACAACTATCACTGTTCCGACGATATTGTCGTGTAGGAATTTCACTGAAACACATCAACATGACGTCATTGTGACCTTTTCAATACGTTTCGACCTTAGGATGGGCAATACTTACTAACACTATTGATGTTTATGTCCTCGATAATATCCCAGAACCTTTCTACAATGTCTTGAACGGTTTTCTTGCATTCACCCTTTTTTAAAAATGAAATGCAAATGAAGCAAGCCAAGGCCCGCCTAGCAGACGTCAACGTTGATCAGTACTTACTTTTTCGCAATATCCGTGAATGCAAGGGGTTCCGTCCCTTAATATCTCCACCGGTTCAATGGGACTGCATGTCGTGTTGGGAGAAGGACGACAACATCGCTTACAAGCGTCCTCCTCTGCGGGAAACCATACCATTAATCGAGGGGCCCAACATTTACACGAAATCCCGTAGGCTTATAGCAAAACCGCGAAATCTTTCACACAAAATCACGAAATCAAAGAGGAAGTTCTGAAATCCACGAAGAAATCGCGAAATCCACGAAGCAATCGCGAAATCCTCGAAAGCATCGCGAAATCCACGAAGCAATCGCGAAATCCACGAAGCAATCGCGAAATCCACGAAGCAATCGCGAAATCCACGAAGACATCGCGAAATCCACGAAGACATCGCGAAATCCACGAAGACATCGCGAAATCCACGAAGACATCGCGAAATCCACGAAGAAATCGCGAAATCCACGAAGACATCGCGAAATCCACGAAGAAATCGCGAAATCCACGAAGACATCGCGAAATCCACGAAGACATCG
Source organism: Phalangium opilio (assembly GCA_019434445.1). Taxonomy (NCBI): domain Eukaryota; kingdom Metazoa; phylum Arthropoda; class Arachnida; order Opiliones; family Phalangiidae; genus Phalangium; species Phalangium opilio. The sequence continues at coordinate 158,483 of JAEQBA010004464.1, read as the reverse complement.
CGAAATCCACGAAGAAATCGCGAAATCCACGAAGAAATCGCGAAATCCACGAACAAATACCGAAATCCACGAAGAAATCGCGAAATCCACGAAGAAATCGCGAAATCCACGAAGAAATCGCGAAATCCACGAAGACATCGCGAAATCCACGAAGAAATCGCGAAATCCACGAAGACATCGCGAAATCCACGAAGAAATCGCGAAATCCACGAAGACATCGCGAAATCCACGAAGACATCGCGAAATCCACGAAGAAATCGCGAAATCCACGAAGAAATCGCGAAATCCACGAACAAATACCGAAATCCACGAAGAAATCGCGAAATCCACGAAGAAATCGCGAAATCCACGAACAAATACCGAAATCCACGAAGAAATCCCAAAATCCACGAAGAAATCCCAAAATCCATGAAGAAATCTCGAAATCTCGAAATCTTTGGCGAAATCAAAGAAGAAATTTTTTGTCGAAATATTTGTCGAAATCTTTGCCGAAATCGCGAAATCAAAGAATAAATCCCGAAATCTTTGTCAAAATCGCGAAATCAAAGAAGAAATCCCGAAATCTTTGTCAAAATTGCAAAATCAAAGAAGAAATCTTGAAATCGCGAACCCCCGTACGCTTTTTTGGGAATATCACACCCCTCGCCATTAATAAAACCCTACTCCAAATGCAACTTGTTTAGGGGGTGGGGGTGGGGGGCGTGGCGGCTTACCTTTATCACACATACACGACAAGAGTCCCAGAGTCTCGCAAAATGGAACGCATTCTCCCCCTTTGCACTTGCCCCTATCTAAACAAGGGGTGTTATCGGGCTGAGGAGGGGAAGGCGGACACTCGCTGCTTTCTCCGGTACAATACGCTTCTCTTTTACAAATGGTTCTTTGTCCCTCGCGGCAAATCATTCCAGTCGAGACCAACTGGCAACCCTTGCAGCACGGCGAGTTCTTATCGCTGCAAATCGCGCCCGCTCGCAAATGGCACGTTAAATTGCAACAAGGGTCCGTGTCTTCGCTGGTTGATAGTCCGGCGTCGCATTGCTCTCCTTCTTCCACCAAAGAGTTACCGCAGAACGATTCTTCCGGCTCTAAATTATATTAATTACGAAAGAATTAATGAAGACTGGGGGGAGGGGGTATTAGAATGCGAGTTATTACTGGAGAAGCATCGACTGGCTTTCGCTAAAAGTACAGCTCGGATGGAACGAACGCTGCACGGTGAAAACCTCTGCAGATTTAAACTCGTTAACTTTATTTCAAATACGCCGACTTAAGTTTAAAAATGATGATTACCTTGTTGTTAGGGTCGTAACCGCTAACTGAATAAGTATACCTGCAATTACAATCAATCAAATTTATGTAACAACGCACAAATATTTACTTCATAACGACATCTTAAACACAGGGTTCATACAACTTTTGGAAAACAAATTTCCCTGAGATTTCCAGGTTTTTCCCGTATATGGAGCAAATGTTAACGAAGGAGGGAAGGGGGCAAATAGGACTATTACATAATCAAAGGACATCCCTGTATCTCTAGTAGAACCAGAGTTATGAGCCTCCAAAGTATGGTGTAATGTTAATCCTATGGAGGGTATGTTCGCGAACATTTTGCTTAAATACTCGGCCACTGTTTGTCGTAGCCGTATGTTTTTAGTATGGTTGGATGGGGGGTGAATAGGACTATAACATACTCAAAGGGCATCCTTGTATCTCTAGTAGAACCAGAGTTATGGGCCTTCAAAGTTTAGTGTAATGTTAATCCTATGGAGGGTATGTTCATGTCATGAACATTTTGCTTAATTACTCGGCCACTGTTTGTCGTAGCCGTAAGTTTTTAGTATGGTTGGATGGAGGATAAATTGGACTATAACATACTCAAAGGGCATCCTTGTATCTCTAATAGATCCAGAGATATGAGCCTCCAAAGTATAGTGTAATGTTAATCCTATGGAGGGAGGGTATGTTCACGAACATTTTGCTTAATTACTCGGCCCCTGTTTGACGCAAATTTCCCTGAATTTTACTAAAAATTCGAAATGTCCCTGAGGTTTTTGTCAACATTTATTTCCCTGATTTTTCCCGGTCTTCCAGGTTTGTATGAACCCTGATTACAGGTATTATTTGCATCATGGCTAAATGTGCGGAACTAAAATGGGAGGTTCTAATTCTATCGCGTCACGAAACTACCAATCAGAGCTTGGTATTCTTAAGTACGGAAGATTAAGTTTAGATTAATTGCTTTCACATGTGGCTCGAATAAATAAACAATCAATTACCACGCCTAACGTTTAAAACAGACTGAAAGAAACGAATTGACTCACATCAAATAAGAGCCACCACCTCTGGAATCGGGGGAACACTCTTCTATATCGGCATCGTGTTCGCTACCCCAATTATGCCCTAATTAAAAACCATAATTATAAGAGAATTCGGGATCGTTAATTAAGGAAATAATTAACAATTTTAACTTTACCAAATTCTTCAAGTTGTCAAAACGCACCCGGGGGGGGGGGGAGAGAGAAAAAATTACATTTATTTAATGTTCACATAATGTGTTCAACGAAAGTCTCTATTTGGCCAGCAGGGGAAGGACCCAACAATTATTATGAAAGTATATAGTGACCATGATCAGTCTTTAAAGTACCATAAGTCCACAGGGCAAAAAAAAAAACGTTTATTCATTGCTAGGACGTACCAGTTTATAAAGTAAATAAAAGGGGGTTTCTGGTCCTTGGGACCAGTTTATTAATTTCCTGGACCACATTTTAAATTCAGAATGTGAGGTTTTTGGTCAATGGGACCAGTTTGTTAGTTGGTTGGACCGCTTTATAAATTCACCATGTGGAGTTAATGGTCCTTGGGACCAGTTTATTAATTGTTTGGACCACTTCTTATAATTGAAATGTGGGGTTCATGGTTCTTGGGACCAGTTTATTTATTGATTGGACCAGTTTATAAATTCACGGAGTTGAGGGTTACTGGTCATTGGAACCAGTTTATTAATTGCTTGGACCAGCTTATAAATTCAAGAAAAAAGGGGGTCCTTGGGACCAGTTTATTAATTGAGTTGACCAGTTAATAAATTCACGAAGTTGAGAGTTTCTTGTCCTTGGGACCAGTTAATAAATTCACGAAGTTGAGAGTTTCTTGTCCTTGGGACTAGTTAATAAATTCACGAAGATGGGGGCTTCTGGTCCTTGTGACCAGTTAATAAATTCACGAAGATGGGGGTTTCTGGTCCTTGTGACCAGTTAATAAATTCACTTAGTTCGGGGTTTCTGGTCCTTGGGACCAGTTAATAAATTCACGAAGATGGGGGTTTCTGGTCCTTGTGACCAGTTAATAAATTCACTTAGTTCGGGGTTTCTGGTCCTTGGGACCAGTTAATAAATTCACGAAGATGGGGGCTTCTGGTCCTTGTGACCAGTTAATAAATTCACGAAGATGGGGGTTTCTGGTCCTTGTGACCAGTATATTAATCGCTTGGACCACTTTATGTAAATGAAATGTGGGGCTCACGGTTCATGGAACCAGTTTATTAAATGCTTGGACCACGTTTTATATTTGAAATGTAGGGTTTACGATTCTTGGGACGCTAGGGGTCACTAGTCCAGTGACTAGTTTAAAAAAGACTTATCATGATATACTAAAAGCGTTTAGCAAGGAATTTTTGCCATGAAAAACGAAATAATTCCGGTAACGTTAAATCCTTCCCTCTGGCGGTCAAATTGAGAGTTACTTAAGTTGGGAGTAAAACTTACCATGAGCCGTGACCAAATCGGCCTCTCTGGTAATAACGGGTTGACCGTAATGATTTCTCGAAGTGCTTAAGCCAGAATTCAAATAAAGTGTATTGCCATTTTTTACATAGCCTTGAAAGAATTAAGCATTCTATTAATTAAACAAAGCTAGCGTAATTAACTATATTTAATTTAATTTAATTTACGCTGAAGCGACGTGACTAAAGCACGCAAATCTAAAGCCAGTTAAGCTGCTCAGAGAATGAGGCCATCGTAATCTAATTCTAATCTAACGAGTTCACTACTGAATGCCACTAACACTACGCCAAACTAATCTTAATTTCTAATAAGGCTATTTCGGACACTGTTGCCTACTACGTCACAGAAATGAGGTTTTTAAGCGTTTTTGCATTTGACTGCTCGAGCTCGGATTATCAATTGCATTCCATTTAATTGGAGCTCGATCTGAAATCAGCTCGTATTTACTGATCACTCTATAAAAAGACTAGTGATCAGTACGGATGATTCGTCGCTAATTTATGTAGAGACCAATGAGATAGAATATACGTATTAAACCTAGAGAGTGGGATCTCGAGAATGGATCGACTTTTCGCGATACACTTTTTTGTCGAGCATGAATCTTTATCAAATACGGGTGACGCCACCTATTAATCACTTGAAGAACCTTTTTATTACCGTCTGCTGCAATAATCTGTTGTGTAACAAGCTGTCAAGATAGTTTTTAAACATGTTAATTAAAATACGCGAGTTAAATAATAAAAACTCTAGTCCTTTTTAATCTAATAAATAGATGAAATGAAAATCATAACGATGTTTCTGATTGCAAATAAGAGAGTAAAAGTTGTAATTAGTTCCGCTAGAGGCTCACAGGTGGCGCTGTCATGTTTTGATAAAACCTATGTGTTTCGTGGTAAGCCGATTTGAATTGGAACTCTAGGTTTAATACATATATTCTATCTCATTGTGCGGGAGCTGAACTACATCCATTATTTTTTTTACAGCGCATGAGAGAATAGTAAAAGGAACAGCCTATTTTTATCGTTATTTGTCTACAAGGACCAAAGAATTTGTTGAACCTCATATCCTGACTCTACCCGTTTTTACAAGCAGTGACGTAGTCGGCAACTGCTTCCTGCTAGGGGGGATGGAAGTTTGACTCTAATACTAACCTGGACTGCAAATTCCGCCGACCGAATTGCGTCTGGGCGAGCCCACATATGCAAGCCCGAGTATACCACCCTCAAATTTTTGGTCCGTAAAAAGATGGGCCAAACAGAACCATCGATGATGTCCAGTCCGCGAAAAGACCTAATGAATTCAGTTCGATCCAGTTCCGAGAAAAGAGAGATACGAAGAAAGAGAGAGAGAAAAGGACACCATAATGGAAAGCCCATTTAAGCATATTTGAAAATTTTGACCCGTTCTTAATGTTTAAAGGGTCTGTAAAGTGGCAACGGTGGGTGGGTAGAAATTATTTAAAATACGTCATAGGCACCACGTGACTCAGGAAGGCGTGGTTCAAAGAAACTTAGTTAAAACTACCACTTCGGGTAATTGGTGCTGCAATCTCGCGAAAAACAAAGACTAGCGGTCTAGTTCCACTCAATGTGCAGTCTTTGTATTTTGACATCACGTGGTGCCTTTGATGTATTTGAAATATATTTTACACACCTGCTGATTCCAACTTTAAAGTCCCTTTAAGCCAAAATTCTACTACCCTCTATTTAACCATAGCCCACTCGATCACGACGCAAGCTTTGTCGTTGCGCGCGTGATCGAGTGGGCTATGATTTAACTGAAGCCAACGAACGGCAAAACCACGTGATCCATAGCTTTTTAAATTTATAATTAAACGCAACAAGAGCAATACTTATAAAAAAGAGCAATTGTTTCTTGCAAATTTTCAAAAACTACTTTATCATCGCGTCTCTTATCATAACATTATGGGAATGTTCAAAGGAATAGTAGCGTATAAAAAAAAATCAAATTTTTTATTAAATAACGTTTTGGCGACATCTGGGGAAGAGACTGGCACCAATATGACGTCACTGGCGTCGATTACGGTACTCAAAAGTCACGGGTAGATGGCGCTGATCAAGGGTAATTAAATGTATCAGAACCTTCATCAAAATTAAATTAAACCCAAATAATGTTTTGGCGACATCTGGGGAAGAGACTGACACCAATATGACGTCACTGGTGTCGATTACGGTACTCAAAAGTCACCGGTAGATGGCGCGCTGATCAAGGGTAATTATAAGTATCAGAACCTTCATCAAAATTAAATTAAACGCAAATAATGTTTTGGCGACATCTGGGGAAGAGACTGACACCAATATGACGTCACTGGCGTCGATTACGGTACTCAAAAGTCACGGGCAGGTGGCGCTGATAAAAAATTATCAGAACCTTCATCAAAATTAAATTAAACGCTACTATCCCTTTAAAAACCTACTCTAAAAGCCTCATTTTCTTTCGCTAAGTAATTTCAACATTATTAATTAGCATTTAAGATAATTAAGCTTAATTGCGCAAGCGATTCTGCTAATGAGTAATTAATTTTAAGTTAAGTGGGGCGATTGTTATTGTTGTTGATGTTGGGCTGACCTATACTACAAATTCCGCCTGGTCTGAGTAAATCGGTGGAGGCAATGTAGCCAAGGCCTAAGACGCTGCGGTCTGACTCAAAACTCTGATGAGTAAAGAGGTGACAAAGACATTGATTAGGATTGCACGTTCTCGAAAAAACCTGAAAATCATTTACGAGCCACTTTTATAACCAAGTTACAAACTTAAAACCAAAAAACCCACAAAGACCTTCCTAAAATTAATGTTGGAATTAATGTCGAAAATTAATTGCCAATACTGATATCGAGGTTTTAAAAAATGCCGATTTAATCCTCGATTAATGGGGAAATTAACGTTGGAATATCGAAAATTAATTGCCAATACTGATATCAAGGTTTTACCGATCCTAATTTTAATCCTCGATTAATGGGGAAATTAACGAAACGGACTTTAACAATTAAAAAAGTTAAGAGAATTAAACTTATTCCTGATCAGCGCCACCTACCCATAGCGGCGACTTTGAGAACTACTGTAAACGGCAAGCCAACCAGATGTCGCTAAAATCTGGTGACGTCATTTTGGTCAGACCCCAGCCGAGAGTGCCCGTCAGTGACGTCACCAGATTTTTATCGACATCTGGAGTGGTTGGCTTGCCGATTACAGTAGTTCTCAAAGTCGCCGCTATGGTCAGGTGGCGCTGATCAGGAATAAGGCTAATTGCCGCCAATGTGACGATCAGTGCCACCTACCCATAGCGGCGACTTTGAGAACTACTGTAACCGGAAAGCCAATCAGATGTCGCTAAAAATCTGGTGACGTCACTGACGGGGTCTGATCAAAAATTAGCTAAGCCTTGGCGTGCTGCTTTAGATAAAATAAAGAGCGGGCTAATATTTGGTCAGACCCCAGCCGAGAGTGCCCGTCAGTGACGTCACCAGATTTTTATCGACATCTGGAGTGGTTGGCTTGCCGATTACAGTAGTTCTCAAAGTCGCCGCTATGGGTAGGTGGCGCTGATCAGGAATAAGGCTAATTGCCGCCAATGTGACGATCAGCGCCACCTACCCATAGCGGCGACTTTGAGAACTACTGTAATCGGCAAGCCAACCAGATGTCGCTAAAAATCTGGTGACGTCACTGACGGGGTCTGATCAAAAATTAGCTAAGCCTTGGCGTGCTGCTTTAGATAAAATAAAGAGCGGGCTAATATTTGGTCAGACCCCAGCCGAGAGTGCCCGTCAGTGACGTCACCAGATTTTTATCGACATCTGGAGTGGTTGGCTTGCCGATTACAGTAGTTCTCAAAGTCGCCGCTATGGGTAGGTGGCGCTGATCAGGAATAAGGCTAATTGCCGCCAATGTGACGATCAGCGCCACCTACCCATAGCGGCGACTTTGAGAACTACTGTAATCGGCAAGCCAACCAGATGTCGCTAAAAATCTGGTGACGTCACTGACGGGGTCTGATCAAAAATTAGCTAAGCCTTGGCGTGCTGCTTTAGATAAAATAAAGAGCGGGCTAATATTTGGTCAGACCCCAGCCGAGAGTGCCCGTCAGTGACGCCACCAGATTTTTATCGACATCTGGAGTGGTTGGCTTGCCGATTACAGTAGTTCTCAAAGTCGTCGCTATGGGTAGGTGGCGCTGATCAGGAATAAGGCTAATTGCCGCCAATGTGACGTAGGAAGAACATGTTTTAACATAAATTTTTTTAAAGATTTGATATTCTCCATTTGAAATCTCGCGCTTCGTAAGAGCAATTTAAAAAGCGCCATCTATTTTAATTTTTTAAATTATCTGGGAAAATCAGTGTCATTAATTTTCCCAATAAGTGAAAAAAGAAAAAGTATGGTGTTCTTTAACACCCGGTATATCGGTAAAACCACGACATTAGCGTACCTACAATAGGAATCCATAAGCTAATATTAAAAGTTCACAAGATATGTTCCTTCCATAAGTTTGTCATCGGTAACTTAAGGCTCTTTCAGACGATCCAACTTTTTGACTCAGCTCGATGGGTCAAAAAGTTGACTCAACTTTCCCTTGAACTTTTGAAGGGAAAAGTGTAGTAAATCCTTGCTATTCACACGACTAAACTTTTACCGAAAAATGGAACCTTTTAAGCGCCACCTACCTTGGCGTAAAAGGTTTTTTTTTTGTAATTCATTTTGATTGGCTGGAGAAATGAACTTAAAAAGTTGAGTCATTTTTGGTGACTCAACTCATCCAGCGTCTATTGACACGGTCCAACTAGTTGATTCAACTTGGGTTGACCCATCAAGCTGAGTCAAAAAGTTGGATCGTCTGAAAGAGCCTTTAGAAACTGGAGCTTGTGATGAAGTGAGTGACGTACTAGGTCATAGATTAGATGGATAGAAGGATGGCGACATACGACTGGTTTTAAGGCGCTGTCAAAGGCTTAGTAATGCAGACTAAATAGGACCTAGATGGACTGAAAAACCAAGTGTAGTCTGAGATATAGTTCTTGCTTGTCGTTCTCGAACTAGCTCACACAACTTGTTGTGTTGTTCTGAGTAGTACAATTGTACTTGTACATTTTCAAGTCTTCTGTTAGGCTTAATAAAGATTAGGGATGTCAGCGAAATGACTAAACTCGTTTCTTGACATAGTAATGATATTTAGTAAAGGATTTAATTGATACAAAATAATAATGGGGTCTAACTCTGACCTACGAGAACACTCCTTTCCTTAGGAGGGTAAAAACGATACTAAAGACAAACATCACATGACGGTGATGATGTCAACTAATAGGGAACATAATATTGTCGCGCCATCTAGGATGGCAGTATAGTTATAGGTCAAAGGTTAACAATATCTTCAGTACGAAAAGTACGATTTGAAAGCACATTTTCAAATTCCATTTTTTAACATTAGTCTATGGGACGAAAATTACGCCGCAAGATGGCGCCAAAAGCCTTTCGTTGAGGGGAACGTAGAATCTAATACCCCAAGGGGGGGGGAAGTACGTTTTCAAATTCCATTTTTTAACATTAGCGTCTATGGGACGAAAATTACGCCGCAAGATGGCGCCAAAAGCCTTTCATTGAGGGGGACGTACAATCTAATACCCCAAGGGGGGGGAAGTACGTTTTCAAAAAGCCTCCCATTGAGGTAGTACATTTTACTATTGAGGAAAGCACGTTCCCAAAAATCAAAGGAACAACACCGCTCACAAGTAAGCCTCTAGCATTACAAAGTATAGGTAGTGTCATACTTATGGAAGGAACATATCACTTGTAAACTTATGCTGTGACATTTTTCATTGATTTCATTGGTTGTTTGTGCGCATGTGCAGTAATGTGCTTATTAGCTTATGAATTCCCGACAATACTTAAGAGAGAGTTAAGGGTTGTAAATAATGGTCTATTTCTTACTTCCAAGAGATCTCGAACGTTCCAGGTTGATCTAGCCATATTATAATGAACTTTGCCGGGTTCAACGGGAGTTGGTTCATTGTGAACGTTGACTTCTTGTATGACGAATCCCATTCCTCGGAAACCACTTTGCTTATCGTTTTCCCTCCATTCCGTTTCCAGGAAGATTTTGTTCACTCGGTCGATAAGTGAGATCTAACAAGTGAAAAAAAATACATATCTACGTCATACAACTTTTGGAAAGAAACTTCCCTGACATTTCCAGGTTTTTCCCGTATATGGAGTATCCTATGGAGGAAATGTTAACGAAGGAGGGGAATGGGCAAAAAGGACTATCACATACTCAAAGGACATCCCCGTATCTCTTGTAGAACCAGAGTTATGAGCCTACAAAGTGCAGTGTAATGTTAATCCTATGGAGGGGATGTTCACGAACATTTTGCTTAATTACTCGGCCCCTGTTTGTCGTAGCCCTAAGGTTTTAGTATGTTTGGATAGAGGGCAAATAGGACTATAACATACTCAAAGGACATCCCCGTATCTCTAATATAACCAGAGTTATGAGCCTACAAAGTGCAGTGTAATGTTAATCCTATGGAGGGGATGTTCACGAACATTTTGCTTAATTACTCGGCCCCTGTTTGTCGTAGCCCTACGTTTTTAGTATGGTTGGATGGGGGATAAATAGGACTATAACATACTCGAAGGACATCCCCATATCTCTAATATAACCATAGTTATGAGCCTCCAAAATTGAGCGTAATGCTATTCCTATGGAGGGTATGTTCATGAACAATTTGCCTAATTAATTTCTTGGCCCCTGTTTGATGCAAATTTCCCTGATTTCCCTGAATTTTACTAAAAATTCGAAATTTCCCTGAGGTTTTTGTCAACTATTTATTTCCCTGAGGTTGCGAGTACGAGACCGAGGACTCGCGAGTACCCGCAAATTTATAGGAAACTAGTTACCAAGAAGTTGATGGTGCCTTTGGAATTCCTTCCTCCCATATTCTCGTAGAATCTATAATCGGCCACCAAAAGTAAGGAACACCTGGTCTGGGTGGGTTCCCATTGAAATGATTCGGCCGTTTGTCTGGCTTCGCGACTTTTACTCAATGGCTCCTCGGACGTTGACTCCGTCGAATTCCCATCTTCTTTAACGAACCCGCAAAAACTGGGACTTTAAATGAAGAAACAATAATTATAGTTAAATCTTAGCAATTAAGGGAAAAATAGAGGGGCTGATCACTTGCGAAATAGAGTGTGTACAAATGCCCATGAAATCAGATTTCCAACATCTTGAAATTTTGGGTGAATTTTTGAAACTTTTGGAAATCTTAGTTGAAATCTTGAAATTTTTGGAAATTTTAGTTGAAATCTTGAAATTTTTGGAAATTTTAGTTGAAATCTTGAAATTTTTGGAAATCTTAGTTGAAATCTTGAAATTTTTGGAAATCTTAGTTGAAATCTTGAAATTTTTGGAAATCTTAGTTGAAATCTTGAAATTTTTGGAAATTTTAGTTGAAATCTTGAAATTTTTGGAAATTTTAGTTGAAATCTTGAAATTTTTGGAAATCTTAGTTGAAATCTTGAAATTTTTGGAAATCTTAGTTGAAATCTTGAAATTTTTGGAAATCTTAGTTGAAATCTTGAAATTTTTGGAAATCTTAGTTGAAATCTTGAAATTTTTGGAAATTTTAGTTGAAATCTTGAAATTTTTGGAAATTTTAGTTGAAATCTTGAAATTTTTGGAAATCTTAGTTGAAATCTTGAAATTTTTGGAAATCTTAGTTGAAATCTTGAAATTTTTGGAAATCTTAGTTGAAATCTTGAAATTTTTGGAAATCTTAGTTGAAATCTTGGTTTAAATCATTGGAAATCTTGGGTGAATTTTTGAAATTTTTGGAAATCTTAGCTGAAATCTTTATATCCAAGTTGAAATCTTTAAATCTTAGTTGAATTCTTTAAATCTTAGGAAATCTTCAAGAATTTTAGTTGAAATTCAGAAATTTTATGAAATCTTGGTTGAAATTCAGAAATTTTATGAAATCTTGGTTGAAATTTCTCGAAATTTTAAGAAATCTTTGGAAATCTTTAAATCTTAGGAAATCTAAGTTGAAATCTTAGGAAAGCTTAGTTGAAATCTTTAAACCTTAGTTGAAATCTTTGAAAATTTTGGTTGAAATTCGGAAATTTTATGAAATCTGTTGAAATCATAAAACTTCTATGGAAATTTTGATATTTCTGTTGAAATCATGAAATTTTTCCAAATTTGTTTGAAATCTTACAAAATTTCTGAAATTTTTCAAATGGGAATCTTTTGAAATCTGAAATCGAGTGTACATATATTTTTTGGAAGTGATCAGCCCCTTGGAAAAAGTAGTACTTTGCGTGTTTTGAATTATGATTCCAGGTTAATTTAGCGTCAGATCCTCTGTAAACGATCATGCTGGCGTTATTGTCCTCCGGCAAATGCCTCCAAGAGGGTTCGATGATGTAAAGATCTTCGGGAGTTCTGATGGAAGCGGTCAGAACTCCCTCCTCAATGTGAGCGCTAACATCGGAATCTTTCTCCCCAAAAACTCTCCCCTCAAAAAATAACTCCTTGTCCACCCAAACGGGTCTCTTTTGACCCGAAGCGTCGACCGTGTAAGCTTTAAAATGCGACGAAAGAAGGCCTTTCGAAGGATTTAAAATTAAACGAAATTGCCTGGAATTAGACCAAAATTAGGCCTAATTTTAGCCGTCGTTTAAACCTATTAATTCCTTATACCTTCCTAAAGCTCGAAACGAAACTTCTTTGATGGTATTGAAACGATGCGTGCTCTGTTGAATACCGCGCTTCGTAACAGAGTGACTTACGTCTTTGGCTTTTAAAGTTTCGAAATATTTTAGACCAGGAACTGTGGAAGCTAAAAAATCAACTTAATTTTAACATTAAATTAATTAATTTAACGTTAAAATGTATTTAATTAATTAACCTCCGCATGTCATGATTAGAAATTGTAAACATTGCAACAAAATTGAAAGTGTCGTTAGGCCTTGGCCTAAATTAAAAAATAACATTTTTTTAAGACTAAGACATTTAAAAAACTATAGTCAACAACAACCGAGGAGTTTAATTACGGAATTCGGGTTTAAGTTAATTATATTACATTATTATTTAAATTTGTACTTTAAACGTTATAAAAGTATAAATTTATTCAACCGCAATGCACTACTCCAGTCCGCCGAAGGTGCAACCAGTTGCCAGTGGAAGGCGCGGACCGCGCAGACCTGCCCACTAATACCGTTTTCCAATGGCAATTTGGCATTTTACATGGAGTATTTTTACAGTAGTGGTAATAAATATTTACATTATATGCATTACAATGCATTAAGACCCCACTTGTAACACTCCATGGTTGCAGATTTTTGGCATGTGAGGTATAAGCCTCTTTGATTTAAAATAGGAATAAGCATAAGCAACCCACAGTTTAGAGACATACAAAGGGGTTGAGTGTTGAACTGTTGATCCATACTGTCTCCACGCACTCTCTGGACCGAAATCGTCTAGAGTTCAAGTGCGTGGGACCACGGAGTGTGTAGTTGGACCTTGGGTCCTTTTAGGGCCCTCGGCAAGGTTGCGATTAGTCAGGGGAAAATGGAAGGCGGGTCAACCGTCAAGTCACCTCCGGGACAGTCGGCATCTATAGGGTAGGGTATAAAGCGCCTATTTCGTAGGTTTGCCGACACGTGTCACATTCCCTCAAACTTTTTCGTCCAGAAGTTTGGCTTACACTTACAGGAGTGCGCCACAGTCACGAACACCCCCTCTCTCGCATGATCCAGGAGGCTATGCCCTGTGTCAGTATGTTTCCCCATTTGAAGGGGTTTATTCCCCGTCTGATTTTGAAATAAGGATTTTTTTCCAAACTGGTCCCATCTACCAGTTCCCCTTACTTCATTCATTTAAGCTTTATTTACTTTTTAATTCAAAAATCATTGTTCACAAAGCCAGCGGTGAACAAGAGTAAGGAATGACAATAAAAAATTAAAAGGGAGGGTATGGGTAACCTCAAAATGAGATGGATTGTAGCATTGAAGCCTAAAAACCTCAAAAGTCAAAACTCCCTGATTTAAAATGTTTATGCCGTTTTAAATTTACCGCTTGCAGTCTGTTACGTCATTTCCTCCCATAACGCAACGCGCCAGTGACCGGTTCCCGCCGAGCTCAGAGAGATAAGAATCGTGAATCACTCATCATTCGGCCATTTTGTAGACAAGAGCCAAAAGCGTCGGAAAGGACGATCGCGTTGAGGGCGGCGAGTTTTTCGCGGTGTTTAAAAGCTATTGTTTTATAACAATCGTATTAATCAAGATTAAACAATCTTAATTGGATATCCTTCGAGTTTTTACATTTTTAGTGAGTATTGGCATGATATTTCTTCGTTATTCTACTTTGTTTTTAAGGCGTACTAAATTTGCGGGAAAATAATGGCGGATGCCTCGTTGCATTTTAAACCTCTGCAGCGGTGCGGTGGAGTCTAGCCGGCGTAGCCTGCCAAAAGACTAATGGCATCCCATGTTCTTTCCCCATAGAGCCTAATACAGTCGAACGCAGAGGGCTGCCATTACCCTATTGTTAGGCCTAATCTTAGAGCCTTTGGGAACAAAGAGTGTCTTATTTAAACACAATATTTTTAACAAGGCCTGAGGTTGCTTTATTTATTATAAATTTTGGATTATCGATTGTAAACAACGCATTGCCGCGCCAAATGTAGGTCTTTTGAGTCTGCCGGGTTTACCAGTGGTGCGCGTGGGTAGCGGGGAGGTGGTGTAGGGTTTATTTTGCCGCCAAAAGAATTCCCGCCGCATGACACAAAGACGCTCATTGTGACTGAGACAACACGTGATTAATTAGGCTTAATTTCGCTGTAATCCGAGGGGGGATTGGATTTAATTAAGAGTGTGACTTGTTTGCACTAGGGTTAATTATATTTAACTTTAATAATTATTGTTTAGATAATGAAGCTATACATTGGAAATTTACCAGAAGCTTGCCAAGCTCCAGATTTGCAAGTCGTTTTTGAAAAATATGGGAAAGTTGAGGAGTGCGATATTGTCAAAAATTATGGATTTGTGGTAAGTTTATGAAACTTTTCCTTTGTTTCTTTCTTGGTAAGGGGAGATTGCTAAATGAAATTAGTGTGTTAAGCATGTATTGTTTATGTTATTAAATACATTAAATTTATGCTTTTAAAAGACAAAGTTGACAGTTAAATCATAATTAGGCTTAGCCTGACAGTAATGTTAATTAATGTGACTACCTAATGAAGGAAAATTGTTAATGGAATTGAAATAAGGCCTTTAAGGCCATTTCATGGGATCATAAAGAAAGATATTGACTTATTACACAATGTGCTTTCCACACATAATATTGCCTTTCTAAAAACATGGGAAGCACATGGTCCCCAACCCCAATAAACTTGTCAAATGAAGTTCAATGTCTGAAAGACAGACTTATCAGGGTTAATTGCCACTAGTGTTCAAACTAGGGAACTAAACCCTTAAAACTGGCCTGGGGACACTGTAAAACAGCAATATGGAGTGTGAAAAGGGGTGAAAATCTCCCCTACTAAGTGTCAGACCCTCACTTAGTCAATCAGGAGCTTTCCCACACTAGCCCCTGTGAAGTTTGCCGCCATTTTGGTTAAAAGGGGAGGAGCCATTTTAAGCCGCACCTCCCTGCAGGGTTCATACAAACCTGGAAATTCTGGAAAAATCAGGGAAATAAATAGTTGACAAAAACGTCAGGGAAATTTCGAATTTTTAGTATAATTCAGGGAAGTTTGTGTCAAACAGGGTCTGAATAATTAAGCAAAATGTTCATAAACATACCCCCCCCCCCCCATAGGATTAGCATTACCATTGAGTTGAGGAAAGTACCACTAGAGTGACCTTTGCGTTAACCTGCCTATTGGGGGAACGCAGGACACTTTTAAAACAACGGGACGGACGGACAGCCACCAAGTTTATGAAAAGATGGTGTCGCCATCTAGATAACGAACTTGAATTTCGGCCATTACATGTATTCTTGAAATCAGTCAAATTTCCCGCCTTTTCGTTTAGTTCCCTTTTTTGCACCGGGATGGCGCCACAAGCGCGTGATAAAGTTCATTTGGTCTATATCCTTGTGGATGAAAGGCCACTCTAGTGGTACTTTTCTCAACTCAATGAGCATTACACCCAACTTTGGAGGCTCATAACTCTGGTTCTATTAGAGATAGGGGGATGTCCTTTTAGTATGTTATAGTCCTATTTATCCCCCATCCAACCATACTAAAAACATAAGGCTACGATAAACAGGGGCCGAGTAATTAAGCAAAATGTTCGTGAACATTCCTTCCATAGGATTAACATTGCACTATACTTTGTAGGCTCGTAACTCTGGTTCTAATAGAGATACCGGGATGTCCTTTGAGTATGTTATAGTCCTATTTGCCCCCTCCCTCCTTCATTAACATTTCCTCCATAGGATACTCCATACAAAGGAAAAACCTGGGAATTTGTTTTCCTCAAGTTGTATGAACCCTGTAATAGTTACTAGCCTGATATAGAGTAATGTCAGTTCTACGTATGCAAACGTCATACCCTTCTATCTCTTAGCTCAGTGTCATTCCCCCTACCAGGCGTGTACAGTATCCCCTCTTACAAAAGCGCGCCTAGAGGGAGGCCGGGAGGGATACATCGTCTACTCCCCTCTATACCGACACTACTCTATTAGCAGATGGATATAAAATGTTTATAGAATTCTTAAACCTACGTTGTCTTACCCTGACTTTTTCTTTTGTTGGGGATACCTTGACCCTGATTTATATATTACCCTGTTGTAACTCTAGTTGCTATTTGTCAGGGAATTCTTGGGGAAAGTCGATAGTACCAACCTTTTGCACATTTGTCGTCTCTTTAAGTGGAATTTGTGCCAGAAAGTGTACTTACATGAAAGTGGTTACCGTGACTGAATTCTACTTAGCTTCGTTCCAAGCTATTTAGAAATAATAATAGTAACCCACATGATCAGTGTCGGAGTTTGGACATAATCTTAGAAAACATGGATAAGAATGAATTATTTTAGGAAATGGTCAGTGGGGAGGGGGGTTATGGGCAGGGCCGGAAATAAGCACAGGACACTGGACATTGTCCAATAAAATCTGAAAATGTCCCATAATTTCTTTTGCAAATCTAAGGGGGTCACTGGACAATAGGGCAATGAATTTTACCATAGTTATGATCGCTTGACTATTAGTACTACAGTGGACAGTGTCCTAAATATTTTTTCCAGTCAAAGGAGGGGTCACTGGACACATGTCCTATAAGTAATAATTCTTATTTCCGGCCATGGTTATGGGTAAGTCAGGGATTTGGAAGACAGAGGTAAAGGTTTTAGAGAAAAGTCAGGGGTTTTAAAAATGGGTGATCAGGAATTTCTTTGTCTCAAGCTTGGAAAAATCGTGGAAATAAACAGTTGACAAAGACTTGGAAATTTAGAATTTTTTGTGAAATTCAGGGAAATTTGTGAGGTTTGAGTAGGTTTGCTCTGAAGGGGGTTGCTTTATGTGAGGAAATTAGTTTTCACTCTATAGGACGACAGCTTATTCTGTATATACTCTATTATAGCATCGTTTGTCAGCACGCGCAAAGCTAGGTCTCTATGTAACCTTGCTTTGTGCGTGCTGTCAAGAGACAAAAAGCTTCAGGATCTTCAGGATTTAAAATATCCGCGAGTTTATTTATCTCGAGTGCATGCACGGACCTCTAGGCCTTAGTTTCAAATACGTGTAGTAGGCTGTAGGCAATTTCACACGTATACGTCGTTTACCAGGCAAATTCCAAGGGGGCTGCCATTGCGTCTTAGTAGTTTTTGAAACCGCCATCTAGCGTCGAAGTAAAGCGTAAAATTCGTTATTTTTGTCTCTTTAAACGTCGGTGTTTAAAGCCATCTAGCGTTCAAAAGCAGGAAGTTCAAAACCATCGTCTGAAATCCTTTGGCGCGGTGAATCCGGTGATTTGAACATATTTTTTAATTCTCATTGGTAATTAGTATGTTTTGAAAAATGAAAGTGGCAAGTTGGGGTAGAACATGTTCCGTTCTTGGCTGTAAAAGTAGTGGTAGGGATTCAAGGGAGTGGAGATCGCGCGTTTGCAAACTTCATTCGGGCCTGACAAAGGGTTAACTCTGTGTCATAAAGATTGTTGTTGTCCGCGGCCATTTTTAAAATACGGAATAAAATCAAAGTACAGAATTCGCTCACTAGATGGCGTTTACCATAAACTACTCACATTTTAAAAATGGGAGGTAACCTTGTACATCGCGTATTTATTTGAAACTAAAGCCTAGAGGTCCGTGCATGCACTCGAGATAAAAAACTCGCGGATATTTTAAATCCTGAAGTTTATCATCTCTTGTCAGCACGTACAAGGCTACGTTATTACATCGAGACCTAGGTTTTACGCGTGCTGACAGCCGATGCTGTAACAGCTAGAGTATATACAGAATAAGCTGTCGCTCGAGATAGGGAGTTGCCTATCCAGTAGAGTGAAAACAAATTTCACGCTCACGCGCATTCTTTATCCATGGTTCAATTATAAAAAAAAACCACTCCCGTGGTTATTACTCCATATATGGCAAAAAAAAACCTGGAAAACTCGGGGAAATGGGTTTTACTAAAAGTTGTATGAACCTTTAAATTGTTCCGTAATAAACCTGGAAAAGTCGGGGATTTGTAAAATGGGGAAAATAATTTGTGACTACCTTGCTAAAGTTCTCTGAATTGGCCTTATTCCTGATCAACGCCACCGAGGCGTTGCGGCGACTTTTGGAACTATAATAATACGGTAGCCAATTACAGGACTCTTTATTTTCTATGTTCTTTTGATCTTTCTGAATCATGTGAATAGCCAAGGCTTAACAAGCGATATGGTTTCAAAAGTATTATTAAAAGTTGATTTTACCTTTCGTATTCTGTCTAATATTATGAAATAAGACTTTCGGAGTAAGTTTTCATTCGATTTTGGTCTATTTGGAGATTATTAGCTTAATAATAATTAGTTAAAACATGTTTTTTGAAGTTGAAGCGGTAATAATCAAAACGTAGAAAATAACAGATCTGCATCAGAGTCCATCGACTCCACCGCCACCTGTAATTGGCTACCGTATTATTATAGTTCCAAAAGTCGCCGCTACGCCTCGGTGGCGTTCATCAGGAATAAGGCCAATTAGCCTTATTCCTGATCAGCGCCACCTACCCATAGCGGCGACTTTGAGAACTACTGTAAGCGGCAAGCCAATCAGATGTCGCTAAAATCTGGTGACGTCACTGACTGGCACTGTCGGGTCCATAGACATTATAACACTATTAAAGCCTAGACAAACTATTGGGGAAAGCGGTCCTTGAACGTTTTTGTGAGGGATTTTTCGCTTCTCCTCCTTCGCATGTGTGATAGGGTGAATGACTGGTGGCGCCCCCTATCGACGAGCGAAGGAGTTATTAATAAGGATGAGCTTAGAGTAGTGGCACTCTATGTTAACTCCCTATAGGGAATAATAAGTCAAACCCTCGGAGATGTCATTACTCTATTTTATACGAGCTAAGAGCGGAAAAACGTATTTTTAAATTTTACACCTGTAAAATCTTTTAAAAAACACTTGGAACTTGTAGTTCTACTTACTTTCGAGGAAATACCACCGTTTTCTGAAGGTAAGAGTCTTTTTTTATACATTTATTAGTAATAAAAACATTTAAGGCGAGCTAAGCCTTGGTCTTGTAAAACACGGCAGATTAGTGATTAGCGCGAGGATTAGCGTCGTTTCTAAAAATCACTCATCTGCCGTGTTTTACAAGACCAAGGCTTAGCTCGCCTTAAATGTTTTTATTACTAATAAATGTATAAAAAAAGACTCTTACCTTCAGAAAACGGTGGTATTTCCTCGAAAGTAAGTAGAAATACAAGTTCCAAGTGTTTTTTAAAAGATTTTACAGGTGTAAAATTTATAAAATACGTTTTTCCGCTCTTAGCTCGTATAAAATGGAGTAATGGCATCTCCGAGGTTTTGACTTATTATTCCCTATAGGGAGTTAACATAGAGTGCAACTACTCTAAGCTCATCCTTATTAATAACTCCTTCGCTCGTCGATAGGGGGCGCCACCAGTCTTTCACCCCATCACACATGCGAAGGGGCGAATGCCCTAAAACCGTCACAAAAATGACTCTCAACTGTTCCTCTTGTATCTCTATGGTCGGGTCTTACCAAAAATGACGTCACCAGATTTTAGCGACATCTGATTGGCTTGCCGCTTACAGTAGTTCTCAAAGTCACCGCTATGGGTAGATGGCGTTGATCAGGAATAAGGCCAATTACTTGAGCACCAGGATAACATTGATTGCTTTGACTTAGTCTTAAACACTGCCTTTCTGTTTGGATTAAAGAGGATTCGGTGTAGAAACCATCACCCCTGACGTCATGCGTAATTTTATAGAATTTACTTGTGATTTAATTTCGTCAGGGATAAGCAGGATAACATAAAAATTTAGTCCGAACCCTGGTAAAGGCTTAGGATTTAAATTAGAGAAATCGCCTTGTATTAGTTTTGTGGTCTTTGGCCGCTTGAGGAATGAGGATCGGAAATCTATGTATTCCAAGGAGACCTCAAAGACCCAAACGAAACTTTGAGTCCTTGGGTTGGTCCTTACCGAGTTTCCTCGTGTTTCAGCACATGGATAACGAAGAAGAGGCTAAGAACGCCATTGAAGCGCTGAACAACACAGAGTTCATGGGGACCAAGATCACCGTGGAGGCGTCCCACAGCAAAGTTCGACCCAAACCGGGAATGGGTGGGAAAGGACAGTGTTATCGGTGCGGACGTCAAGGTCATTGGTCCAAGGAATGCCCACGAAATCCGTAAGTTTTAAAACGTTTTTTGTCTCTAGAGGTGTGAGAATAATTCATGGCTGAATTGAGCTGTTAGCGCCAGCTTGTTATCCCTGATTTTGAAAGCTTAGAATCAGGGAAGAACTTGAAAAAAATAGGGTGGAAGTCGTTGATTTTTCCCTGATTTTTGTCAGAATAAAAAGGTCAGGGAAACCCTTATAAAAGTGGCTAATTTTCCCCTGAATTTTGAAGCTTATCGTTTATTTTTCCCTGATTTTGACAGCTTGAAAAGGTTAGGGAAACCCCTGTAAAAGTTAGGGAATTTCCAGTCTGAAAATGGCTAATTTAATACTGATTTTTGAAAGCTTAGAAAGTCAAGGAAGAACTTGTGAAAAATAGTCTAGAAGTCGGTGATTTTTCCCTGATTTTGACAGCTTTAAAGTTTCTGGGAAACCCTTATAAAAGTTAGGAAATTTCCAGTCCGAAAATGGCTAATTTAATACTGATTTTGGAAGCTTAGGTCAGGGAAAAGTAGTTTATTTTTCCCTGATTTTGACAGCTTTAAAGTTTCAGGGAAATCCCTGTAAAAGTTAGGGAATATCCAGTCTGAAAATGGCTAACTTTCCCCTGACTTTGGAAGCTTAGAAAGTCAGGGAAGAACTTGTAAAAAATATTGCGGAAGTCTTATATTTTTCTCTGATTTTGGCAGCTTTAAAATGTTAGGGAAACCCTTGTAAAAGCTGGGAAATATCGAGCCTGAAAAAATAGTGTAGAAGTCGTTGATTTTTCCCTGATTTTTGTCAGAATAGAAAGGTCAGGAAGAACCTAATTCTAAAAATACTATCGTTAAGTTTCCCGGGTTTTCGGCACCTTAATAAGGTTAGGGAAAAATTATGTTAGTTGGGAAATTTCTAGTCTAAATTTTGTCATTTTCCCTTATTTTGGAAGCTTAAAAATGTCATGGAAAAGCTTGTAAAAGTTTGGGAATTTTTACTCTAAAAAAATGTTAATTTTTCCCAGATTTTTTGGAAGAATGAAATTTCCAGGGAAAAACTTGTTTGGGAAATAGACAAATGGTTAATTTCCCCGATTTTGGCAACTTAAAAATGTAATGGAAAAGCTTTTTAAAGTTTGGGAATTTTTACTCTGAAAAATGATAATTTTTTCCCAAATTTTTGGAAGAGTAAAATTTGCAGGGAAAAACTTGTCTGGGAAATGGACAAATTATATTCCGAAAATGGTTAATTTCCCTGATTTTGGCAACTTGATAATGTAATGGAAAAGCTTTTTAAAGTTTGGAAATGTTTACTCAAAAAATGTTAATTTTTCCCTGATTTTTGGAAGAATGAAATTTCCAGGGAAAAAACTTGTCTGGGAAATTATATTCCGAAAATGGTTAATTTCCCCGATTTTGGCAGCTTAATAATTAAAAGGAAAAGCTTTTTAAAGTTTGGGAATGTTAATGTTTTCCCAGATTTTTCAAAGAGTAAAATTATCAGGGAAAAACTTGTTTGGGAAATAGACAAATTATAGACCAAAAATGGGTAATTTCCCTAATTTTGGCAACTTAAAAAAATCAGGGTGTATCTTAGTATAATTTACATGAATGTATTTGCAACCAACTTTATTCTCACACCCTTCGTTAAAAGTTTTAACGTAAAGCATCATGAATCGATTTGAAAGTGCCTGTTTTGTAAATGAAAACCCTTAAAGTACCACCCCTTATAGACGAAGCAATCGCATTTCGTCTTCGATGCCCCCCATGATGGGACCCCCTCGCAGTTTCATGGATCGAGGATTTGGTCCCGATCGAGGAATGGATCGTTTCCCTTCGGAAAGAGGATTCGGCTTGGAACGATCCTACGGAGCCGAGAGAATGAGACCCTACCCCGATCCTTACGAAAGACGCATTCCACCCGCACCACCGTCATCCGGAGGACGCGACGACTATTTTGGATACTACAGGAGGTCCTCCTATGATGACTACGGATACGCC
Organism: Phalangium opilio; assembly: GCA_019434445.1. Taxonomy (NCBI): domain Eukaryota; kingdom Metazoa; phylum Arthropoda; class Arachnida; order Opiliones; family Phalangiidae; genus Phalangium; species Phalangium opilio. Next base: position 135,849 of record JAEQBA010004464.1, on the reverse strand, counting down.
AGAAGATCGCCTCCCCGTTTCATGAACAGGTGAGCACCCAAGAATGTTAGGGAATAGTTGTACCTACCTTGGAGAGTCAGGGATTTATAGCCATTGTGGTGTGTCGTAGCGGGTATCGTTTTCCCAGGGTTCCTAGGGAACCTGGAGAAGTCAGGGATTTGGAATAAGTCAGGAATTTAAAGTTTCCGTCTAAGTGGGGTGGCGTAGCGGTTAGCGCTTTCGCCTCGCAACAAGAGGATCCCGGGTTCGATCCCGGATTCTGGCACCGGGTGAAAATCTGGGAAGAAATCCTTCTGCGTAGAGTTTGCAAGTTCTTGATCTGCCCGCTTGTTAAAAGGAGTTTTCCTCCGCGGTCTAATGTTCCCGGGTTCTCCGTTCCATCAAAACTTGCTGAGGTTAACGGTAATAGTTAGTGTATGGCGCTGTAGGTTAGCTGTGGCATAGGGGCTAGCCACCACCCCTCTATGCATTGTAAAGGGACCCACCTGTAAATAAGTCACAGGCTTAGTGTGCAAATCCCTTCATAGACAAAAGCTCCGGGATATGTCAGGGAATTCAATTGGTTTATCAAACTATGCTTCAAGCAATGATAAATATGCGAGTCAGGTGTGATCATCAAGTGGGCGCTGGTAAACACGTACTTAAATTGGTCCCAGGGATATTGGTTTCAAAATTTCGTCAGGGATAAGTCAGGGATTTCCAATATAAAAATTTCCTCCGAACCCTAAAGAGGGTCCTGTTTCCGGTCCCTGACATTGACACCGGGCAAACAAACCCTTTTGTGTAGATATTGAAGGTTTTCTGGCCACTTGTCAAAGGACAACCCGGTTTCTCCTTTCCATCATTAAAAACTTGTTGAGGTTAACGCTGTCGGTTAAGTGTGCTTGACGGTGCTAGCCACACCAGCCTGTAAATGAGCCACAGGATAGTTCCAACCTTGAGTAGTTGAAAGCCATACGTGGCTCTGGACGGACCCCCAAAGGTCCTATAATTATTGTAAAACCCATATTTTTGGGCAAAAGTTGTCAAATCTCGTATAATTTTGAGATTTGCGTGAATTTTAAGCAACCCATCGGTTAAACCAGGACTCGGGTCTAAAAACTATCATAAAATGAGGGTGAATTCCCCAATATTGCAGCCTAACTAGTTCTAGTTAAAATATGCCTCCGTATGTTATGGTTTTTCGAAACCCGGCCGGGGGGATCTGACTGGCTAAAACTGCCCGATAACGCGTTTGGAAACCGTCATTTTAAGCAACCCATCGGTTAACCAGGACTCGGGTCTAAAAACTATCATAAAATGGGTATGAATTCCCCAAAATTGCAGCCAAACTAGTTAAAAAATGCCTCGGTATTTAATGGTTTTTCGAAACGGATCCGGACGGGGGGATCTGACTGGCTAAAACTGCCCGATAACGCGTTTGGAAACCGTCATTTTAAGCATCCCATCGGTTAAACCAGGACTAGGGTCTAAAAACTATCGTAAAATGGGTTTAAATTCCCCAATTTGCAGCCAAACTAGTTAAAAAATTATTTTTCGAAAACCGGTCGGGGGGATCTGACTGGTTAAAACTGCCCGATAACGCGTTTGGAAACCGTCATGCATTTTTGGCTCGTGAAAGTTGTATGTATCCAATACTAATATTGGAATTGTTTATTTTCGATTTCAGTTACGACCGATTTGATTTTAGCGACGACCGGTACGTATCTCGAACTCTCTTTACTATCAGTCCTTTCTTTCTCCTTTGGCAATTAATTATCTAGAACTTAATTAGCGTAGAAGTTTTAGTTTTTGGTTTCTTTATTTTGTGGTGATTCCCGAAATAGTTGTACCTACATTTTTTTACCTTTATTTTTTCCCATGAAAAATACTAGGACGTGACTGTGGCTAATTAACAGGTGTGTCCTCAAAGTACATTAACTATCCCTTGCACTTCTTAGATCCGTCACCGTGTTAATGGCCCCCTTAATGGTGAATCTATGCAACCATGAATATACACGCCGTTTTAATCGGTCCATTCCATTCTATTTGATTTGAATGTCGGATTAGAAGCATATGACGCGTTTTGAGTAGCCAATCATAAGACAGTAGGAGGGCTCCTGTTGAGTGTAACGGCTCTTAGGTCGCTATACCGTGTAACGAATTGTTAAAAGCAATTTTATCCAGTGCAAGAGTTGAAGTGGGGTTGCGTAGCTGTTAGCTTCAGCAATAGGACCCCGGGTTCGACCCCAGACTATAGTGTAGGGCGTGGCTAGCCACCTGTACCCTTATATACACTGTAAAGGGACCCATCTGTAAACGAGCCACCACTGTCTTAGTGTGGACATCCTTTCATAGACAAAAACTTACCTTATCGTTATCCTAGAAATCAGAATCGTTGTAAGCCTTGGCTAGAAATCAAGATTATTGTAAGCCTTTGCTCTTAGCCTCGTGTTCAAACTGGGAAATGAAAACGAAGCTCCCACCACGTGACTAGTGACGTATTTTTTGAAGCCCCACCCAAATCTTATCCAGATGTGTATTCATGGTTGTAGAGAGTCATTCCCGTAACTACGCTTTATGTTTTTGGCAGGAAACAACAACCACAGTGGCTATAAATGTTTTTAGTTTAGTTCAGTTATTATTTTTTTGGTTTTAAATAATGCGATATTGAACCCGTGCTTTTTAAAACACATTATGATTGGGTTAATGTTACTTAAAATAATTTAATTTTCTTTTCATTTTTATCGCAGTGGTGGCTGGAGCTCACGAGCCCAGGACATTATGCCGAGTTCCGGCATGCAGTGATATCATTTGGACCCCTCGCTCTAATTTTCAGTGTAGACGATTGAGTAAGTGTTTATTTTGTTCGTTCCTTCTTATTCGTCAACGCCGATAGCCCCTCCCCTTTTCCCCGCCCATTTTTGGCCCCCGTAACTTTACGGCTTTCAACCAAAGATGCTCGAAGCGATCATGCATCTGTCTGACGGAGACGGAGTGTCCTTGTCGGGTAAAACGTTCTGAAATGTCTCTCTAAAATACACGGATTGCTTTTGATTCTTTCGAAACAGTTTATCCTCGGAAACAGCTCGTAAAACTTCCCATTCTCTCGAAATTTGCGGAGATGTCGGCGCGGAATTATCGGAACGGAACGGTGTTTTTTAAAAAAAAAATTTATCGGATCGTGAGAAGTTTGGATGAACACGTCGTGAGAGAGAGTTTTGACGCGACGGTTCGTGGATATTTGACCGATCGAGTATTTACCGAAAACATCGTGCCGAAGATTATTTTTTGTCTCCCTTCTCGCTTCGTTCGTTCGTTCGTTAAGACATCGGAAGTTTACGTTAATCTGTGACTATAGGATAAAAATAATATCGTGAAACCTTAATAATTTTTTTTTATTCAATCACACTCGAGTTCCCTCACATGATTTTAAACAATTTTTTTTATTAACCAATCAACCACGTACGTTTATTTCTCAAGACAAGAGAAATTTAAGCAATCGTTTAAGAATTTTGGTTAAATTCATCAACGAGCAATTTTTTCGAAATTTTTTTTTTTTAATTTAAACGTTTAATATTAGTTAAATACGTTTTATTTCGTTAATTTAAGAAGCAATTAACGGAATTAATTAAGAAAAATCCTTGTTTTTGGTGAATTTAACTTTAATCTTTTACGAATGATACATCAATTTTTTTTTTCTTCGCGTATCTCTATACTGTTTTTTGATTTGCCAAGGCTTAACTACATTTATAACGAAAAAAAAAATCAAGATAAAACAAGCTTTACTCAAGCCTTTCTTCGACTATTAATTAGTAGTTAATTAATAGTAATCATCGACTACGTCATAAACTTATCCAAACCCAAGAGATAAAATGTATCATGTATAATTGGTAGCCTCATATTTTCCTTTTTTCTCTCTCGTTGAAATAAAACGCGACGTAACCATCGTACGTGACGTGTTTTACTCTAAAATCTTGTTCCCCTAACCCTGAAAGATCCGTCTGCAAGCGGCGGCCATGTCTTGATTTTGACCCCCGTAGTCCTACGATAACGGAACGGCGGAAATGACGTACGTAACGGAACGGTCAGATCGGCGGCGGGTTCGTGTCCGTATAGTCAATCTACCTTCGGTGGCGGCGGCGGTCGAGACGAAAATACGAGATCGAGATAGAAAGTATAGTTTTTTTGACCCCAAGTTTTTTCTTGGAACTTGGTCACTTTTTAACAGTACAATATTTAAGCCTACGCCCACTTTTTAACTTTAACCTTTTATAATTATTTCAGGATTTTATTTTTTAATTTTCATTTACAGATTTATTAATCGATACTTTTCAGAAAGTATTTTCCATAGTGATTTTCGTTTATGGGAAGACGAACTTCAGACATAGACGTTGCACGTACTTTCTGCGTTTACGGAACTTCCATCCGGTGGGTGTTTTTATCGTTTATGTATGTTAAGATATGTTCCATAAGTTTGTCACTCGCTGGTTACAAACTGGAGCTTGTCATGCAGTGACTGAAGTAGGTCTGGTGAGGCGCTGCTGTCAAAGACTTAGTATTGCAGTCTAAATAGGACCTAGATGGAGTCCAGCAAAATTAACCACCACCGAGTGTAGTCAATACTTGCTTATTGTTCTCGAGCTGTAAGCCTTTAGCATTACGAATTATAGGAAGAGTAATACTTATGGAACATATCTTATAAACTTATGACGTTTAAATTGGCTACAATCAGTAATGTTCTGAAAGTGATGTGGGAAGCCTAGGTCTAGTGGTTTTTATGGGGGATAAAAGCCAGTTTGAGGTGTCAGGGTGGGTATGCAAGGCCTAGAAGCAGCCTTGAATCCCTTTATTGAACCCTTGATCCATAACTGTAGCTATCTAAGCTTTGGGTCTCCACAAGTCAGGGAATTTCCAAATGGGACAGAAGATGAGCGAAGTTAACCAGGGATATGTCAGGGAATATTGTAACCTTCCGTAGTAATTAGGGAACCTCCTGAGTTTCTACTCCAGGGGTGTAAGGTTACATGGAGGATTAACACCCTGTGTTACCTCTGACCTTTCCCCGTACTATATAAGCATCGACTGCTTATCCTATTAAGTCAGTCATTCCCCACTACTAGAATGTAGTAGTATGCTCGAGCATAGGGCGTCTTGCCCTGGTATTGGACTTCATCGTAAATAGTAATTTTGTTTAAGTTTTAGTTGTATTAAATACAAGTCGGTGTTTAATTATTATTTAAATTGTTAGTTAATAAAGTATGATTGAACCTAAGGAAACGTAGTAGTTATTCTTAGTTATAGCCAAGGCTTTTATGGCCACGTGCAAATGGGGCGAGTTTATAAATCTCGCAAGCGTGGTTACAATATGAATCTGAAAATTTCTTTGCAACCCTGAAGCTCAGGAGGAAGGGTTATCTTGTCGTCTTCTCCCCTATTTAACGTAAGACCATCAAACACATCAGGTATACTAGATGTTTTAAGAGAGATGAGCAGCTCAAGCCTTTTCATGTACATTCCAACGCGCCTGCAGCAGAGGCGTATCATTTAACCAGAGTATAAAATGCGCGACCTCCCCTTTTTCCCCCTTTCAAAGACAAATTGAAGTCGTATTCCGCCTAAGTATTCCTCCCCCATTTTGTTGCGTCCCACCATGGTCCCACCCTACCTAAGCCGGTCCACTGTTAGCGCCCCTATTCCTCTCAGATATCGCATCCTCCCACATCACCCTTGATTTGGCCTCGAATGGTACTAAACCACTAGAAATCCGGTAGACAGTCCTACTGAGCATGACACGCCACTAAGGCTTCCCTCTCCCTTCGAATCGCTCCTAAAACATCTAGTATCCCTGCGCAGATGGACTTGAATGATAAGCCAAAACCCCCGTTCTTTAAATAGCATCGCCTGTCGTCTCCCTCTAGCGGGAAATTCCCAAAACATTTCGAATCATAGGTCATGTTATGGCTATGGTTTGAGTCGTTTCAATACTGGTCGCGGCGTGGCGCTGTATCTCCATTGCAGTCCATCCAGCTCTGTTTAACGATCTTAGATATAACCAAAATTTTAAACCCAAGCATATCTATTAAAATGGGCCCAGCTAATATTTAATGTGGTCATTTGTCCCGGGTCACTGCCTAATTTTTCAGCCAGGTCCATGGCAAATAGTATTGTGCAGTTTGACTTAAGGTAGAATTCATAATCGTCGGACGCAACGCAATTTAGTACAGGCAAAGGCAGGGCGGCGTGCGCAAACTTCCGCCTTTTGCGCACGACGCCCTGCCTTTGCCTGTACTAAATTGCGTTGCGTCAGACGTTTATGAATTCCACCTTTAATCTACTTTATGCATTACTGAGTGTAGCCTTTGGGATCACATATGGGAAACATTAATTATGGGGTTTTTTTTGTTTTTTTTTTTTTTGTTAGGAACTAAAAAGCTTCACTGCCTGAACGATGGCCCTGAATTCAGTAACACTCATTTTGTATTTGTGGCTATGCTAGGTCTGTATCTAAGACAAAGAAGTGCCTTTTTACTTCTATACCATAATTCTCATAATTTTTGAAATAGTTTCAGCTTTATTTGCAGAAATGTGGATCACAAATTAAATTTTGATAAATCGGGTCTCGGAGATGGATTTACAAGGGCGTAGCCTACGGAGCTGAACTGTACTGAACCAGTATTTGTAAACTCCAAAGCTGTCTGCTTCATGGATTTTCATGAAGCCGGCGAAAATCCGTTAACGTTTTGTTTACCTAAATTGTTTGATAAATAAAGTATTTTATTTAATTAAAACTTTGTTTCTTTATTGAAATAAATGTGGTTTAAATCATGTCGCATCGTTTCTCATCATTTCCGTACGTATTAAACATATTTTTCATTACAAATTGAATTATAGTAGACCAAGGCTTAACATTCAAATTAATTTAGCGCCAAATTTCGGTAGTTTCAAATGCTCTAAAACATTTAAATCTTAATTTTACTAATATTTATTGCGGATTTAGGTTGTAGCATGAATATAAAATCACTTAGAAGAATATCCGATGCAAGACCAACAATTTACCAACTATCCTCTGGTTTTGTACGATCCGGTGTCGCTGTCCTCAGGATTTCCGGAGAATCAGCGTTACAAGTTCCAAAGCTCATGACATCTTGTAATAAAAAGCCATTAGAGCCCAGGAAAATGTATTTAAGAAAGATAAGAGATTCATTAACCAAAGAAATATTGGACTCGGGTTTCGTAGTGACGTTTCACAGTAAGTTTTTTGTTAATTATTATGTAGTTAACGAAGCTAAACAGGGTTCATACAAGCCTGGAAAACCTGGAAAAATCAGGGAAATAAATAGTTGACAAAAACCTCAGGGAAATTTCGAATTTTTAGTAAAATTCAGGGAAATTTGCGTCTAACAGGGACCGAGTAATTAAGCAAAATGTTCGTGAACATCCCCTCCATAGGATTAACATTACACCCAACTTTGGAGGCTCATAACTCTGGTTCTAATAGAGATACGGGGATGCCCCTTTGAGTATGTTATAGTCCTATTTATCCCCCATCCAACCATACTAAAAACGTAGGGCTACGACAAACAGGGGCCGAGTAATTAAACAAAATGTTCGTGAACATCCCCTCCATAGGATTAACATTACACTAAACTTTGGAGGCTCATAACTCTGGTTCTATTAGAGATACGGGGATGTCCTTCAAGTATGTTATAGTCCTATTTGCCCATGCCCCGTCCTTCATTAACATTTGCACCATAGAATACTCCATACACGGGAAAAACCTGGAAAACTCAGGGAAGTATATGTTTTCCAAAAGTTGTATGAACCCTTACTGGTGATATTCAATTCACATTTATTTAATTTAATTTTACATTAGAACCTAATAGTTTTACGGGGGAAGATATGGTAGAACTCCACGTTCACGGTGGAACGGCTGTCATTAAAGCCATCTTAGCCTCGTTAGGGAAAATACCTAATTTTCAGCCAGCGGAAGCGGGGGAATTTACGAGGAGGTAGGCGGGCTTAGTGTAGGGCTTTGTGGAATTCTGGGAAATAAAAGAATGAATGTTATGTTTTGGGGGGCAGGGCATTTTTAAATGGAAAATTAGATTTAACGGAAGTAGAAGGGTTGGCTGATTTATTGCAAGCCGAAACGGAAGCTCAAAGACGGCAAGCTTTGAGGCAAATGGAGGGAGATTTGGGACGACTTTATACCTCGTGGCGAAACCAATTAATTAAGGTAATTACTTAGATTTTTAATTAATTTTCGGGTAGCAAAAATCATATCCAGTTCCTATCGGATCGGTTCAGATAAGGCACCCCCCCCCCCCTGCTTCATTGACCATGACGTCATCAGCTGATATAAAAGGCGTCAAAGAGAAAATTTATCGTTAATCTCTCTTATGATTGGTTGCGAGTCGCCCGCCCGCTCCGGCCTTTCCCCAGTCCCCACCCACTCCCTAGAGTCCGAGACCCCCCCCCCCCCGCTGCGTTTGTTAGAACCAATGACAGAAGCAATAGCAAAGACGCTGCACTGCGATTGGCCAATTTTATCACCTGCCGGATAAGGCTTCAACCAGTCTGGAAAATAGCATGCACACTTCCTCTGGTCCAATCAATTGCTTGGACCAGTTTTTAAATTAAAGAAGTGGGGTTTACTGGTCCTCGGGACCAGTTTATTAATTGAAAATCTATAGGAGAATTGACATTTCTCATACCTCATTAAGACTGAATAAATTATAAATATACCCCTGGTGACGTCATAAGAGGTTGACCAGACCAGCGCGAGACAGATTTCATGATTACGAGAGCTAAGCCTAGATAGTAGTACAAACAAACCTTTTTACGTCAGTCTCAGTCAATTGGGAAGGATCATAACTATCATCTTGTGAATTGAAAATTTCACCATCATCTGGTATCTCCTCATCTGGCTCATCATAGTCATAAATATCATTGTCATCTCGTTCTTCGCGGAATTTCTCAAATATCTCAAAAATAGTTTTATCATAAGAAAATAATATATAGCTCCCTATAAGTATGAAACTCTCCATTTAAGCCATGTAAACAACAATTTTCTTCCATTGAAATTTGTAAAAAGTTTTAAGAGTTTTTGGCGTTAAAAAGATGAAATATTTATTTAGAAAATTTTCAAATTTTATATTGTAATTAAATAGTTAAAGGTCCAGAAGTTATTATTATGATTATTATGACTGATTAAGTACATGTCAAAATTATCATAATAAATTAATAGATGGCGCGAGATTTTGACGAACGAGGCTAGCCCCTACACTGGTACGAGGTAAAGAGTATCTTGTGTCTCTACAGGCGCGGCGATATTTCCCCGGCCCATCGTGCTTTTCGCGGACATCTTAGGGGGCGGCGATGGTTTCGCCCCCCTTTTGCTCGTAGTACCGAAACTTCTCCCACGGGGCGTAAAAGCGTAAGCGCGTCAAATTTGGGAGCAAATGCTGTAGTATGAAAATGTACTACGTTTCACACTTTTAGCCTAGGGAGCTATGTATTATTTTCTTATGGTTTTATCAATATCAGTCTGTGTGGATTTGTCAGCGTATGTTGGGCTAGACTGACAGCCTCTGTCAGCTGTTTTTATAGACTTAGTTTTCTGAGGAATGGTCTGAGTTTTAATAGACTTGTAGGCATATTTGCTTTTGGTTTTAGTTTCAATTACACGCTGGGTTCTGGGGCGGGCGTTTAAACAGGAACCAATGAAAATAGTTGGAACCGCATTCTTTACTAAACGGTTTGTTCCGTGAAAAGGAGTGCTACTTCCAGCGGCTGCGGAGCTAACCAAAACCATACTTCGTTCGTAACATTCGGGAGTAAAATGTTCAGAGCAAATTCGACTAGAATCGCGTATATTAACTTCCAAAATCCCCCCAGTGTTTACGAGCCATTGATTTCTAACTTCGGGGTTTGATGGGAAATGGTGAAAAATAAGGCTGGGATTCTTTTCTTTACTTCGCCTGTCATTTTTGCAGTTTGGAGCCACACACCGATAAACCGTTTTCCCCATTTTATGACAGTTATCAATAACTCATGTACAGGTATTTATGTTTAAATCTTTTTTAGCCACATCGTAGTATATGATGAGGCTCTTAGTTTGATCTGCCCTGTTGTCGTTCTCGTAGTGGTAGTAGTAGTAGTAGTAGTGCCACAGTCCTGCCTTTGGCAGTATCGTTCGTCATTTTTGAACGTCGAGAGAAAATATTTTTCTTTTTAGTTAACGTTACAGTTCACAGGTGGAGTTTTAAACTTGATACAGGGAAGAGATTATATTTTTTAAATTTTCTTTCTCCACGGAGAATCGAACCGCGGACCTATCGCTCGCCAGCCCAGTACTAAGCAGCCCCGTCTAAAACCGCTTGCTAAGAAACGCTCGCGAATAGAGGACTAGTCTCGGAAAGTTTGTCTCTCTCTATCTCTTCAACTAGGAGTCATGATCTTATTTGAGGCCAGGAGATATAACTTCGCGGTAGGAGAGGCAAAAAGTATATTATATAAATTTTAACCGACCGGGAAGAAGTTTTTCCAATTGATCTCGTTGTTCTAATTTACGATCATACGATGTGGCTAATATTTTTGTCTTGACAAACTTGTTTATTTAACAAACGTAAATAAGGCCTAAGGCGAAAAAAAAACTTTGCCAAAAATCAATCCGTTATAAACGAAACGTTTTCTCGTAATCGCGTCAATCTTGCCCATAGATATGTTAAAAGGGTAGATACACAATTCAATGGGAGGTCGACGTGGAAGGGGCAACGAGCAGACAGCCGCTATTTTCTGGGGGTAGCCGTATAAAACGCCATCTATCGGGAACTTTCACAACTAAATTAAAGGATGAGCTTAGAGTAGTGGCACTCTATGTTAACCCCCTATAGGGCATAATAAGTCAAATCCTCGGAGATGCCATTACTCCATTTTATACGAGCTAAGAGCAGAAAAACGTATTTTATAAATTTTACACCTGTAAAATCGTTTAAAAAACACTTGGAACTTGTATTTCTACTTACTTTCGAGGAAATACCACCGTTTTCTGAAGGTAAGAGTCTTTTTTTATACATTTATTAGTAATAAAAACATTTAAGGCGAGCTAAGCCTTGGTCTTGTAAAACACGGCAGATTAGTGATTAGCGTTGTTTTCAGCGTTGAAAAACGTTATTTTATCATGTTAAAAAAACGTTAGCAACGTTTTAAGGTACTGATATTTAAATATCCGGACATTAAACTGTTACATATTCTTAAAATAAGAGTCGATAATGGTGCCCACCATAACAAACTTTGTTAAGTGTGTGTCTCTATATTTAAAGGCATAAAACAAAATATAACATAAACGTTTTTATTTACTTATTATTTATGTAACAATCATGGCTTCAACTCATGTTTGCTGCGTTCAAACTGTAGGTGTAAAGAACGTTTTCTTTCTTACCACAACTTTCCGAAAGAGACTGCCACTAGAAAGAAGTGGATTAATTCTATAACATTAGCTGTAGGACCTCTGTCCACTGATATCTCCAGTTTACGGATTTATTCAAAACATTTTACAAAATCAGATTTCTTTCCCACCACTGGAAAGAGACTACGTAGAGCGCTCAAACCGTACGGTTCGCGATTCCATCCTAATTTGGAGATCAAATTAATGTAACCGATGAAATTATCCCTAAACTGACTCTCCGTAATTTGACTCTCGAGCAACAATCTGAAGCATTAGAAGAAATGGGAGCGTTGTCCTTTGATCATGGATTGAAGCATGAACCCGCTGCTTTTTCAAATATTCAGGCAACACATCAATACCCAGTGTCACACCTCTGTGGGTTTGATTGTTAATCCACAATTTTTCTTCCTTGGGGCAAGCCCCGATTGCCTTATACTGGTTGAGGACCAGCTGTACTTAGTGGAGATCAAATGCCCTTACACTATTTTCAAGAATAAAGAAACTATCAGAGGAAAAGCAGCTTCGGGTAACTTTTACCTTTACATTGACGAAGAAACGGATGAACTGGAACGTCTATCATCAGATTCAGGGTCAGCTTTTCGTGTGTAACGTACCCGTATGCTTTTGGGCAGTATTTGTGCCACCCGATAACATCGAAATCTTGATGATAGTGAAAGACAACCAATTCATCAATGATACCTTGCTTCCAAAATTATCCTCTAAATATTTCATTAGTCTCCTAGGCCTACCTCATTTTGCCATAGAAATGTTCGAAAAGCCTAAAAAATAAATTTTCCAAGTCACAAAAGTACAGCCTCTTTTCTCTATGTGCAAATCAAATCTACATTATGGCCATGACCAAGGCTTAGCTCGCCTTAAATGTTTTTATTACTAATAAATGTATAAAAAAAGACTCTTACCTTCAGAAAACGGTGGTATTTCCTCGAAAGTAAGTAGAAATACAAGTTCCAAGTGTTTTTTAAACGATTTTACAGGTGTAAAATTTATAAAATACGTTTTTCTGCTCTTAGCTCGTATAAAATGGAGTAATGGCATCTCCGAGGGTTTGACTTATTATGCCCTATAGGGGGTTAACATAGAGTGCCACTACTCTAAGCTCATCCTTTAATTTAGTTTCGAAAGTTCCCGATAGATGGCGTTTTATACGGCTACCCCCAGAAAATAGCGGCTGTCTGCTCGTTGCCCCTTCCACGTTTTTTTCGTTAAGCCTAAGCCAGCGAAGTGGATCTAGACCCTTTATAGTTTTACTATATCTATGATCTTGCCGAGTCTACCGGGCCAGGGAATCTGGATATAACCCCGGCACCCCGCCTCGCGGAGTCGCGGTTCACGCGCGCTCGAATCGTGACGTCACCAGGGGTATATGGAGTACCGCGAAACAGGGTGGGAAATAAGGATTTTTTTTAAAGGGCTCCTTCCGACCCTTAGATACATGGCCCCGCGGATTTCCATCCCCTCTTCATAGATGATCTTCCTCAACACTTTGCCCCACCGATTTCCGACCCCTAACTAGTTCCCTCCTTGTTAATATCCCCCTTCTTTCACTCCCTCCCTCTGGTTAGGTAGGGGGGCTCGGAAATCCGCGGGGCCATGTGTCTAAGGGTATATGGAGCGGTGTCTGGACAATGGGCCAGCGACCCCTCTGGCCTGGAATATATAAACTGGTCCATGACCACTGGCCAGGGCGCGTCGTCTGCTAAATTGAAGAAGTGTATAATTACAATATATTAGCTAATGTCTGGACTCTGGAAACCCTTGAATTTTCTTAGTGGTCCTGTGGACCACTGACCCCCCCCCTCCGATTTAATTTTTAAACTGGTCCAGGCAATTTTTAAACTGGTCATTTGCCCTGTGCCACCGCCTTATTTCCCACGCTGCCGCGAAATTTAACTGTCAAAATAGTTTGAAAAAATTCTGCGTGTAGGTTCCGAAAGCCGGGGTTTTAATAATATTTGAAAAACTATAATGCATTATATAAATAGATATTCTGAATCAGAAAGATTTGATCTTTCAGATGGGAATAAAACCTTTTAGTTTTAAAAATAGCCATTTTTGGTGACTCTAACACTTTAAAGTTAGGGGCGGAGAGTTTAAAATTCCCGCAAATTGTTACACGTGACGAAATCTTGAAGGAGAGAGGAATGGAGTGGCAACCCCCATACCTATAGCGTTGCCTGTGTACCCCCACCTACGGAACGGCACCGTAGTCCTCCCAGCATCCTCAGTGTTTAGGTAGGGTCGTACTGGACGAAATTGTAAAGGACGCTCCCTCTATCTTAAAAATAGAAGCTAGTTCTCATACAAATAAAATGGCGCTACGCGGCAGCACTTAGCAATCGCCTACCGAAGGGTAGGGGAGTGCGCGAGGTACACTGGGAGAGATACGGTGCCGCAGGTCGCCCATCATCATTTCCAATCCATCTCAACTCCCTTATCCCTGACGAAATATTTCAGGTTTTCTCCGCTTTTTCTACTTCGGCGCCACCTTACGACAGGTAAAAATTAGGAAATTTGAAACTATGTTCTTGGTCCAAAATTGGGTGATACAGCAGGGATAAGGGAGTTGAGATGGATTGGAAATGATGATGGGCGACCTGCGGCACCGTATCTCTCCCTATGTACCTCGCGCACTCCCCAACCCTTCGGCAGGCGATTGCTAAGTGCTGCCGCGTAGCGCCATTTTATTTGTATGGGAACTAGCTTCTATTTTTAAGATGGAGGGAGCGCCCTTTACAATTTCGTCCAGTACGACCCTACCTAACCGCTGAGGATGCTGGGTGGACTACGGTGCCGTAGGTAGGGGTACACAGGCAAGGCTATAGGTATGGGGGTTTCCACTCCATTCCTCTCTCCTTCAAGGATACAGTACCTTAAAATCTATCCCTGGTTTTATACAACAAGTCTGGTATATTTTGACATTTTAGTGTTTAGCTCAGATTGAAGCTTACATCGATTTTGGTGAGGAGGAAAATGTTGAGGAAGCTCTGGGGTTGGTGACAGAGGGCTTGAAACGACTTCAAATTGACCTTGAAAAACACCTTAATAACGCCGCCAAAGGTCAAAGGTTACGGAGTGGCGTCCGAGCTACCATTGCGGGAAAACCCAATGTTGGCAAAAGCAGTCTTCTTAATGCTATTTGTAAGATTGTCATACTTTTCATTTTGCCACAGGATAGCTTAGTAATAGCGGTAGCAGATAGTAGAGGCATTTTAAAGGGGCTGTAAAGAAGGCATCGGCGGGTGGGTGAAAATTATTGAAAATACGTCAGAGGCACGTGACCAAGGAGAGGCGTGGTTCAAAGGAGCTTAGTTCGTTTTATTTCGAAAACTACCACTTCATGGAATTGGCGCTGCAATCTCGCGAAAAACAAGGAATAGATGTTCAGTTCCACTCCATGAGGAGCTTTTGTATCTTGGTATCACGTGATGTCTGTGACGTATTTCAAATAATTTTTACCCACCCGCCGATGTCTACTTTGCAGTCCCTTTAAATTGGAATTGCAGGTGGTCAAGATTTGGCCATCATTTCGCCGATCGCCGGGACAACTCGTGACGTGGTCGAATCCGCCCTCAATGTCGGAGGTTATCCATTGTTAATCAGTGATACGGCTGGAATACGTCGCCATACCACTGACCCCATCGAATTAGAGGGGGTCAAAAGGGCATTAAAACGGTATGGGAAAACAATTATTTCTAATTTCTTAATTAGTTGATTGGTAAACAAGAATTATCGAAAATCGGAAAATCATTTGTATTAGCAAAAGGTCATAGTTAAAAACAAAAAGTATACTTCATTTAAGCCTGTTCGCGTCGTGTAATATTAGAAACCACCCTTTACCTCTCAGAACAGTGTATCTCCTATTTATGACGTATGTAAATGACCATTAAATCGGACACTAATTTGGTCAGTGACGCAATGTGAGTTTCACTTTTCTGTTTGGGTCCTGGTTTTGGGTACCAACAGGAATAGATTTAATTTTAGGAGTGGGAATGGAGAACCGAGTAATGTGGGCGCTCGTCAAAGTCCCGGACCCCTTCCACGGGACGGGGGGGGGCGTATGAAAGAAGAGGCGGGTCATAGCGACAGAAGTAAAAAGGACTTACCTATTTTTCGCCGTTCCCGTCAGCAACGTCATCAAAACGTAGTTTAAGTGAGCCAATAAGATAATTTAAACTTTTCGTTAAGTGTTGGAGGGAGGGCCTCTATACTGGACTATGAGTCTGACTGAAGTAATTACTAACCGTTCTCCACTCCTACTTCTAAAATTAAATCTATCCCTGGTACCAACAATGCCGAATCGCGGCACTTTGGGACAATTGTTCGGGGGGGGGGATTTTACTCAGTTTAAGCCAAGGAACACGCCCCTTGACGAACTTAATGGGGGAACTAACTGTGGAACAGCTCAGGTTGGGTGGGACGCTAAAAATTGGCGAGGAATACTCGGGAAAATGGCGGGAGATCAACGCGATTTGTCCAAGGATGATTCCTTAACCGAATCATCTTTGTTTAGGGTCCAAGAGAGCGATTTGCTCATTTTTGTCATTGATGCGTCATCGTTGAGCCTAGATTCCTTGGATAGTTCGTTCACTTGCTCAGACGCGGACTTAGAAAGCCTTTTAGGCCAAGAGCCAAGGCCCGAAGCCGAGAAAATTATCGTCTTTAACAAAAGCGACATTCTTTCAAAGTCGAGTAAAGGCCGACTTGAGCAACAAATTTCAAACGACGCAGATGTTTGTTTAACTTCTTGTCAAACCGGGGAAGGTTTAAGCGAGCTATCAAACCTTATTTTACGGAAACTAAAGGCCTTGTAAGTAACTTACCGAGGCTTAATATATAGCCAAGGCTTAGTAACAAATTAATGAAAGAATATGTAGGACCATCCATGGATGTGTATAAATACTAACGTGTTATGGGAAATCTGAGAGAAAAAGGCGAGCTAACTGTGGAACGGCTTAGGTTGGGTGGGAAGCCAAAAATGGGGCAGGAATAGTCGGACTCATTTGCAATTGGTTCGTCTGTAGCCTTTCTTGACCAATCGCCACCGGAAGTTAGGCTTATCTTGGTATTCTTGGAGGGTAGTAACGTGAAGATATTCGTCGTCTGCTGCAATACATATTTTTGGCTTTTGTAGCAGACGACAGGCTAGTTTCTTCCCGTTACTCTCTTCCCCGAATCCCGAGATAAGCCTAACTAACGGTGAAGATAGGGAATAAGGTGAATTACCAATGCTTCCGACTATTCCTCCCTCATTTAAAGCGTCCCACCGGACCTGAGCTGTTAGCACGCGTATTGAACGAGCTCCTAACCGAAATTTGTTGTCCACAATAGAGCTATCTCAGTTGTGACGTCATTGCCCAGGTAAAACGTCACGGGCTTAGCTTTGGCAGTGGGCGGCCATGTTTGGTACCACTTTGGTTCAATGGGCAAATAGCATGGGTGACGTCGCACTAAGCCTTCTGAGATAGCTCTATACGTTAGTATTTATACATATCCATGGTAGGCCTAGCCGCCTAGGACCTTCCAGCCCCAGTTAGGCCTAATAGATTACTATAGTTAATTAACTCAACAGATGTGGTAATCCGTTGGAAGAAAACGCGTCTATGACGCAAGAACGACACCAGTTTCATGTCCTGGCGAGCTACAAACAAATTAGTAATTCGCTACAGTTCATCAGTGATGAGAATGTTGTATTCGCGGCTGAGGAGCTAAGGCGGGCTGTTCGAAGTTTGGGAAAAATCACGGGCAAGGTTACGACGGAGGAAGTTCTCGATGTTATATTTAAAGACTTTTGTATTGGGAAATAATATGCGGGAAATTAAGCCTAACATTGTGACTCTTCGTTTTTGAAATATCAACTGAAATAAAAGATTGAAACATTAACTTATGCGTATCTTGCTTACTACCTCCAGCAGAGTCGTTGCTTGAGCTCACTAGCACAACACTCACATCAAATCTAATGCTATCACATTCAGCCACCCTTTAAAAACGACCTTATCAGTACAATCCTCTCTCGTTTCATTATTTCTTTAAAAAATATCGAACTAAGTTCATTATTGAATAGTGAATTGTACTATAATATCATAGCACCACTTAAAGGAAAAGTTTCGAGGAACGTCTAGCCTCCCAATACCAATAGAGTAGTGTCGGTAGAGATGGGAGTAGACGATGTATCCCTCCCTCTAGGCGCGCTTTTGTAAGAGGGGATACTGTACACGCCTGGTAGGGGAATGACACTGAGTTAAGAGATAGAAGGGTATGACGTTTGCATACGTAGAACTGGCATTACTCTATGGCAGGGCTTCCATCAAAGGTTCACGCAATTGCGCTCTTTCTTATCCCTTATCGGAATCAATCGCCATATATAGGCCTACATTTACATAAGTAAAGAGAAAGCAATTCAATAGAGGAGTAGCAATTCTGACCGACCGAGACAAATTTTCCCGGGTTTCGGCACCATGTGGTAGCTTCAGAAACAATCCGAGTCGTAAATGCCGGGTACACTGTTAGTAAAGCCCTCTCATCCACATTTGGTAAAAGTTCATTTTCGGAGGCCTAGCTACAGCTACACATCGTTCTTCTTTCGTTTATTCATTACCATAGGATAGGGAGTTGCCTATCCTATACCTTGAAAACAACACGTTAATCCTTTATCAATGGTTCAAGTCCACGTGGGTACTGATGGTTGTCTTTACTCGGAGCGTGCTCGGAGAGATAACGTTTCGGTTTCCGAACTTGTTTACAAACTTTAATTGAAAAACATTGAAAGCTTTGAAATCATAGCGAAAGTTGTTACCTCGGGTTTTCAGTAAACTTTCTTTTTTTTTTTTTTTTTTTGAGGTTTCAATGCGAATAGGGTCTAAGGACCGCGGCAAGGATGTGATTATTCAGGTTTCAGTAGGAGTGTAAGCAGGGGAAGGAAATGAGGTTTACTTGGGAGGTGACGGACGGGGTGTGGGGGTCAAGTCACCTCCGGCGGACACGGGGCAGTCGGCACCTATAGGGTAGGATCGCCGACATGTGTCTTATTCCCTCAAACTTTGCCGCCCAGTAGCTTGGCTTACAGGAGTGCGCCACACTCCCGGCCAGTAAACTTTCTTGATTCAAATATTCCTGTTAAATTAAAATAATTATCCGTGGATGAGAATCTGGCAACCCTGCAGCCACCCACGTCTTGCACGTCAGTCTTTTTCAAAATGGCGAGCATGGAGAATGCGGCTTTTTTCTCCGATGGCGAATATTTTGCTTTCTCAAATCCTGATGGAAGATTAAAATATGGGAAACATCAAGTGGAATTTTAAAACAGAATACACTCCATCTTCTCATCTTTCTTCGACTTGCAGTTCATTGTCTTGGAACACCGGAAAACGTCCATTCGTAAGCGCATACTTTCCTTTTGTTCTTAAGCCTTGGCATTAGAAAAACAGTAATGGCACCTACTTGCCTTTGACTGTATTAAGCTCTATGGGTAGTTAATATGGAGTGCCATTACTCTATGCCT